>OY759266.1:23755026-24067526 GCA_963662155.1 Lamellibrachia columna | reverse complement strand
GCGTCGCGTCGCCGTCGCGTCGCAGTCGCGTCGCACTGTGTACGGCGAGCTTTATAGTTTGTTATTTCCAAGCGAGGTGGCTGTGCGTCGTTCAGGTGCAATGCTTCATCGTATTTATCAAGAACGTTTTGTAAATATCGCTCAAGGAATGTTTCAGAGATGTCAAAACATACGAGGCTGACATCTTGATTGGCCGACTCACCCACTAAATTATTTCATGTAGTCACGCGGAACTATTTTCTGTTCAAAATATCGTCACATGTTCTGATAAAATTACCGCAATAAACGCGTTTTTGGATCGAAAATCTTTTAAATAAGAAGTTGTGTATAATATAATAAATATTGTGTTTGCGGCGCGTAGGGGACAGAAAAGCGACACAAAAAGGCAACTTTAACAAAATTAAACAAGATTGCCATCCCAAACAACAAGGTCCAGATAGCAAGTGGACAAGGAAGCCATTGGCTTATCGAGAGTCCAACAGTTTTCTCATCTATGTGTAGCCCGCCCTTATCAAATATATGTCAATTCTATTTTTAAACATATTCGCACTACCAGCATGAGCACAATCATTTGGCAGTTTGTTCCATTCATTTATCACCCTCTGTGAGAAAGAATACTTACCTGTGGCAGAGATGAGTTGGAGGGAGGGATAGCAACCGGAAGCGAGCCTCTGTTTGGAGAGTGGATGTTTTGAAATCTACGAACATTTGTCCGAACGAAATTTACAAAACGGTCTTGACATACATACATATAATAACAAACTTCACTTTCGTCCGCGGCTCGCGTTTGGTCAGCGCGAGCGCCGCTTGCCGGGAAACGTCATAACAGTCTACGTCACGAGTGCAAGGCTGCAAGCGAACGAGTAAAAAAAGCAGACGCTTGAATAAATGGGATTTGTGGTCAGGTTATCAACGTACGAGGACGTAGCCGCACGAAATTCAATAAATGAAAACAGTAGCACATGTATGTCAAGGTCAATGTCAAGGTCAAGGTCACTTTTAAAGTAAACAGTACGTTCTTATATAGCGCGGTATCCAGTCCTTGGGACTGTTCAAAGCGTTTTACACTTCACCCCTTGGCAGACCTATTCATTCCAACGCCATCTCAACTTCTCTGCGCGAAGACGATTCGTTCACATACATCCACCTCCGGTTGTAGCCAAGTACTCATTTATACAGCTGAGTGAGCTGTGGCAACGTGGGATGAACGAAATTGCCAAAGCTTCGAAACGGCAGCAAGAGGATTCGAACCCGGCTTCTCTCGATTGAGTCACCCGTGATGGAGACGAAGGAGGTTGGGACCGGAAGCAAGCCTCTGTTTGGAGAGTGGAAACATATATATATATATATATATATATATATATATATATATATATATATATATATATATATATATATATATATATATATATATATATATATATAAAATAGATTAAAATATTATCACAAACACAAATTCGCGAAGGTTGCCATTGTTGAAAAACGAAGTCTGAACAGATGCTATCCATCTCACTTAAACACGCCATTTCAATAACACGTTCCTATATTATACTTGGACGTTCGCGTAGAGAATGTCGGTTTCCATGTTGTGTCCTAGTAATTTGTAGGTTTGGTCCCACGCACTGACAATTAGCGGGTCGAGGCATTCCTGGCTCGACTAAAATAACATAGAACCACCGAAATCTGCACATTGTTTGCCCAAAGCTGATTTCTACGTTACTGGGCCTACAGTCGTTGCTTTAATCTCTATGTTTTTCCGGCCAAGATTGCAGAGTCCTCAGAGCGTTCGCCGCTTGTCTGTTCCGGCCGAAGTAACGGGTACCGGCGCAGACAAAGGTGAACAGGTGCGAACTATCTCCCTTAGACGACAGGCATTGTAAACGATTTAGGGCCAGGCGGTATCAGGTACGCGTGGAGGTCTATGCAGGTTTGTACATGGAATATATATAGGCGGGGATCATCCGACAATAACGCAGACATGCGTAGGTGTAGACATGCCGACACGTACACATGCTAGTAGAATTATACACAACGTACAAATTATACTAATTAACAAACATAAGAACAAACTGGTTTATAACATGACAACAGGCAAATAACAGGTTGCGGATAACAATTTTGTCGGGATAATTTGTGGCAAAAGAGAGTAAGGAAGCAAGGAAGAATGACAGAAGGAGAACAGGATAAAAGAAAAATGCAAAAAAATAATGGACTGCAGGGTCCATTCCCAACAACATCACAGGGTTACCTAGGTGGACCAGGGTTACCTAGGTGGACCACGGTTACCTAGGTGGACCACGGTTACCTAGGTGGACCAACTTATATAAATCAAGAATATACCTCATTATATTCTTCTCATATGTAACTGTGGGTTCGTTGACCCTGAGAACATTCCACGCTGACACATTGAAGGGGACCGATTGCATTTCCGCCAAGGAGGTCTGCCCAGCCACAGTTAAGTCTAATAATACATATTGCATTTAGTGTCCAGCTGTTCTGATTTCTGCAGGCGACCAGGTGGGCATTTCCCTAACAGCCAGTGGGATTTTGTTAACGATTATGTTGTTGTATATGTAAACACTGATTCCGTTGTACACTGGATGTTTGTTAATCAACATCCGAGAATTCGCTCACTCTGGAATCTCCCACAATCCAGATGATCGCTTTTACAAGTTAATGAGCTTTTCTCAACAATGTTTAACTTTCAGGACACGTATTTCCAATAGTCTTCAACAATTCAGACTGCTTTAATCAACTAATTGCAACATCAGTTTTGAACCATTTACATATTGTATTTGGTACATTCATAAAAAAAATTTGGAAGATCCATTCTCTTAGCGTGACGGTTCACAACAGTTAGTTCACAGGTAGCGAAGGCATACTGACAGCACATTTCCCCACCAGCCGAAGGCAATCCAAGCGCCACTCCTCAATGCAAACTCTGGGTCTGCCCCAGGAAGGGATCGGGGAGGCCTACCGTGAACAGCCGGAGGTGGTAGTGTTTGGGTACGTCGTGGGCAGGTGCCACACGTGCCGGGGGCCTGTGATTCGGTTCCAACCCCGCAGGGAAAGGCGGAGAAAAGATGAAACAACCACATGACTCGCACAAATATTTTGATTCCAGTAGCAGGAGCTGTTCAAAGAAATCGGACAGGCAGCTGCCTCATGAACTACTTGCCGCCAAATCATTCGCACCGAATAACCTATCAAGAGCTCGCTAAATAAATAAACAACGCGTACATATTTGTAGCGACGTCATGGCTTTGCGGTGGGCCCTCTGGACACACCGTGCGCGGTGTGGTTTTGGCCCGAGGTTCGAATCCCTGTAAATCATATAAATACATACGGTAAGAGTATGTCTATCGGAATTACCCACGTCAAACGGTACTATTTCGAAATCGGATGTGTAACTGCTGTGCTTTGCTCAGTCGCAGATCACGACACGTATCCCGCACACAATCTGATGCGTGATTGGATGAAAATCTAGTGCCGGAAGTGCCAACCTAGCATCCACTGCAACCGTTTGTGCAACTTTTGTATGTAATTTTTTTTTGTGAAATCACCAGACAAAATATTTAATTACTTCGTGCGTGGTCAAACATTAATTGAAGCGAAAATGGAAACGCTGGAAACTGAGAGAATGGAATTCGCGCCCATGATCGACATTGACCAGCTCAATGTTTACTATTTTGGGTATGCGCTGGTTTGAGCCATACCAGACGACATTAAATGTCAATTAATGTCAATTTATTTCGATGATTTGAACAAAATATGCGCTTTCTATAAAAAAAATTGACTGTGGATGTTACGTAGAGTATTCACACACTACATATATAGAAATCAACGAACCGGATTTGCGATAGGCTAAATCAGATTTGCAGGAGTTATTCCAGTTGGACAATGATGACTTTTTCTTTCTACTGGAAGGAGCGGCCGCAATGGCGCCGTAGTGAATTAAGGACGTGTGTAAACGAATGGACGTACAAGGGGAACCTGTACTAAGACATAGGACGCACTCTCGCGGATACGTGTAATCTAGTGTAGTCTTCCTACCCCGAAGTGTTACTGGGTGCACCATTTGTAAATTTACGCAATGTGTCAATCAATATTTGCCATTCGCCATTCGTCCGGGCCAAAGAGTCAATACACGTATCGCAATGGACGGTGGCGCATGTCGTTCTACGGGGGGGGGGGGGGGGGTGAGGATAACAACTATACGAGAGGTATATCTCTGCCTGTAGATCTATTTCTAGGACCAACCCAGCTGTTTCGTAGACATGTTGTACAACTTGCTGAGTCCCCAAGCACCTGGTATACGAGATGAAAGTATGCGTCTTACTGATGAGACACTAAGTAAAAAACCACACGTATCTTCTGCTTGATGTTTATGCCAGGGGAAGTAAAATATCGCAAACCTGCTGTTGACTTTGTGGTGGCCTCTACCTCTATCTCTAACCCATCCATTAAAATCACAGAATCACGCGATAAACGTGGCATGGTCACCATGGTTAATTAAGGCATTCTCTCTCACACATACGCACACGCAGACGCACACACACACACACACACACACACACACACACACACACACACACACACACACACACACACACACACACACACACACACACACACACACACACACACACACACACACACACACACACACACACACACACACACACACACACACACACACACACACACACACACACACACACACACACACACACACACACACACACACACACACACACACACACACACACACACACACACACACACACACACACACACACACACACACACTTTCTCCCTGTGTGTCTACCAGTCTGTCTCTGTCTGTCTGTCTGACTACCTGTCTGTCTGTCTATATATATATATATATATATATATATATATATATATATATATATATATATATATATAGAGAGAGAGAGAGAGAGAGAGTGAGAGACAGACAGACAGACAGACATATATATATATTTATATATATATATATAATATATATATATATATATATTTAATATAAATATATATATTATATAATATATATATAATGTCCAACAATGTAAGCTAGAATTGTATATGTAAGTTGTATTTGTAATGAACCTGTTGCGTCCTCTGCAGGTGGCCAACGACAGCGTCGCGGCGAAGGTTGGACTGCATGCCGGGGACATCGTTGTCCGACTGGCTGGCAGTTCGGCAGACGGCATGACCTACAAGGATGCGCTGACCGCCATACGCGCCATCGGCGACACGCTGGTGATCATCGTAGAAAGGTGTGTGCTTGTGTGTGTGCGAGTGTGCGTGCGTGTGTACGTGCACGTTTTGCTACGTAGACCAAAAATCAAGACTTTAATTGGCACTGGCCTATATGCGACTTTAATCAGGTTATTTAAAAGTACATTTTCAGAGGTGTCAATAATCGACAAATCGGATGACAGATACCCCGCAATATTTAGGAAAAACTGTAGCGTCGACAGTTTATCCCTTTCCTGTCATACGAAGCCAAAAATAATTAACACAAACATGCTTATATGAATATAGTCATATAATTATTGATTATAAATGGTGTATTTAATACATACATCAAGGTCATTCCAAATATGATTATATGGACGCGGGAGGCACATTAATTATTTATATATCTATGTATCAGTCCAGTGTGTTCATGCACGAATGATGAAGTCTATTTTGTCGATAAACTACGGTTGACGATAAAAAATGTATTATATATATATATATATATATATATATATATATATATATATATATATATATATACATACACACATACAATTTATACACATAAATACGAATATATATATATATATATAACTCTCTACAAAATACTTTTAAAAAGACATATAGCAACCTTTCTACAAACTGCTGATGTAAATATTTGTATATGCATATATTTAAAAATAAAATTATTATTATTACATATGATTGGTGGTAGGACTATACATACTATAAAATATTTTAGAATAATTAGTGTTTGTATGGTTTCAATATAATTTTAAATGATAATTACTATGTATGTAAAATGCATGAAAGCCATCTCGATTGATCAGACGCTATTTAAATACTTTCATTATTATTATCACTATTTTACACAGGGCCGAAGCGACGATATGCCCGTCTGACTCCCCGCTTTCGCCGTCCGAGACGATGCCATCGCTCTCCAGGGAGAGCACCGACAGCGATAGCACGGACGACGACGAGAAAGCGCCGAGCACATGTTCCAAACAGGTGGGGCTTTGCACGGCGATATATCTGCCGAAGTTTACGGCATATAACGAACGGTTATGGGAAGTAAGCCAGATAGTCTGTTTGTGCCGTGATATCGTCGTAGTCAGTTAGGTGTGTGCGTGCGTGCGTGCGTGCGTGCGTGCGTGCGTGCGTGCGTGCGTGCGTGCGTGCGTTCGTATGCTAGTAACCTTAATCGGATTAGTTCGTGACTTTATTCTAACTGTGTTCCAACACCATTCCTACGGTGTCCCACATGTGTTCACAGAATAGGTCAAAGAAAACAGTTTGGCCAGAAACTGGTGTTTCAACATTGTTAGAACATTGGTTCGGTTGTCATATTCAACCCCTATGATAGTCTAATACCGAACTGCAAATAGCCCTTGCGTCGTATTACGAAATCCGGCTTGCACTTTTCCTGTGTAGAAAATACAACTTTATGTGATTACAGACACTACCTAGAGTCTGTCATTCGAAGTGATAGCATTGGTGTTGCTGATGACACCATCAGAGGGAGTCTTACGCGAAATGCAACACGCTAAATTCTTCTTCATCAGATGAGGCGGAATGCGTTAATAACGAACAGATGGCTGTCTTGTTCGGTCGGCTGATTCTGGACATAACATTCAGCAGGCGTTTCAGATTTCCTACACACGCACCTTTCGAATATCTGAGCGTCTGAATATGTTACCCGTTAACGTGTCTTAATTTAAAACGAATGCGTTGATCAACGGTGTTTCCAAGTGTTTATTCTAAATGTCACGTGATATGCAAAGAGTCACGTGCCAGACATGTAATCGTCGAAGGAGCGGCATCCGTGTTCAGAACATTTCAAGTTAGGAATACAAACCCAAACATGATGATGATTTATACGCAACGACGTTTGAAGAAATACTCCAAAGTTTCATAGATTATATTTTAGCAGTTTAATATGTCAACAGAGTGTTTTTTACCTTTAAAAGTATTTGTCCCAATCCAGTGGTGGATCAATTGTTTGAATCATCCTGCTCCAATATTTCTCTCCTTTGCTCTCTTCTTCACTCGCCGTAACCGAGTTTTGCGTCGATTATCCACTGTACTCTGTTAAATCAATCTCAACATGTTCCATTCTTTCAAATGATTGTTCTCTTAGTGTACATGTGTTTGCGTCATACAACAAAACAGATCTTATCGCAGTCTTGTACATGTTAACTTCCAGGAACACTGTTATTCTCCTGCCTTCCATCTATGTCACGTAACTCCTGGTATTCTCCTGCTTTCCATCTATGTCACGTATCTCCTGGTATTCTCCTGCCTTCCATATATGTCACGTATCTCCTGGTATTCTCCTGCCTTCCATCTATGTCACGTATCTCCTGGTATTCTCCTGCCTTCCATCTATGTCACGTATCTCCTGGTATTCTCCTGCCTTCCATCTATGTCAAGTATCTCCTGGTATTCTCCTGCCTTCCATCTATGTCACGTATCTCATGGTATTCTCCTGCCTTCCATCTATGTCACGTATCTCCTGGTATTCTCCTGCCTTCCAGCTATGTCACGTATCTCCTGGTATTCTCCTTCCTTCCACCTATGTCACGTATCTCCTGGTATTCTCCTGCCTTCCATCTATGTCACGTATATCCTGGTATTCTCCTGCCTTCCATCTATGTCACGTATCTCCTGGTATTCTCCTGCCTTCCATCTATGTGACGTATCTCCTGGTATTCTCCTTCCTCCCACCTATATCACGTATCTCCTGGTATTCTCCTTCCTCCCACCTATATCACGTATCTCCTGGTATTCTCCTGCCTTCCATCTATGTCTCGTATCTCCTGGTATTCTCCTGCCTTCCATATATGTCACGTATCTCCTGGTATTCTCCTGCCTTCCATCTATGTCACGTATCTCCTGGTATTCTCCTGCCTTCCATCTATGTCACGTATCTCCTGGTATTCTCCTGCCTTCCATCTATGTCAAGTATCTCCTGGTATTCTCCTGCCTTCCATCTATGTCACGTATCTCATGGTATTCTCCTGCCTTCCATCTATGTCACGTATCTCCTGGTATTCTCCTGCCTTCCAGCTATGTCACGTATCTCCTGGTATTCTCCTTCCTTCCACCTATGTCACGTATCTCCTGGTATTCTCCTGCCTTCCATCTATGTCACGTATATCCTGGTATTCTCCTGCCTTCCATCTATGTCACGTATCTCCTGGTATTCTCCTGCCTTCCATCTATGTGACGTATCTCCTGGTATTCTCCTTCCTCCCACCTATATCACGTATCTCCTGGTATTCTCCTTCCTCCCACCTATATCACGTATCTCCTGGTATTCTCCTGCCTTCCATCTATGTCTCGTATCTCCTGGTATTCTCCTGCCTTCCATATATGTCACGTATCTCCTGGTATTCTCCTGCCTTCCATCTATGTCACGTATCTCCTGGTATTCTCCTGCCTTCCATCTATGTCACGTATCTCCTGGTATTCTCCTGCCTTCCATCTATGTCAAGTATCTCCTGGTATTCTCCTGCCTTCCATCTATGTCACGTATCTCATGGTATTCTCCTGCCTTCCATCTATGTCACGTATCTCCTGGTATTCTCCTGCCTTCCAGCTATGTCACGTATCTCCTGGTATTCTCCTTCCTTCCACCTATGTCACGTATCTCCTGGTATTCTCCTGCCTTCCATCTATGTCACGTATATCCTGGTATTCTCCTGCCTTCCATCTATGTGACGTATCTCCTGGTATTCTCCTGCCTTCCATCTATGTGACGTATCTCCTGGTATTCTCCTTCCTTCCACCTATGTCACGTATCTCCTGGTATTCTCCTTCCTCCCACCTATATCACGTATCTCCTGGTATTCTCCTGCCTTCCATCTATGTCTCGTATCTCCTGGTATTCTTCTGCCTTCCATCTATGTCACGTATCTCAACTTCTGACAACCTGTCCTCACTCTGTTTTCAGAGCCTCTGAACAGAAGTGTTCTTAAGTGATATAACTATTGACGTTAAATCCCTTTCAATGTTTCAACAACCATCGGTTGCAAAACAGAATTCCGGGACGTAGTTCCTCTTCCGTATCTTATATTAAGAAACTCTGGTCTCATCTACAACATATCCTAGGTAATTGAACCTTTCCACCATCTACGTCATGTGTTCATTTATTTTCACCGTCACAGCCACTGTTTCCGCCTACACCTCGTTATTACTTTTGCCTTCTCAAAATTAACCTTCAATTCGTTTCATTCCAGCTGTATCTTTCTTAGCTGTCCGACTGCCTCTACCATCAAGAACAAATGCTCAACATATATACGATATCTCCCATCGTAACGCGATTTGTAACTATAATAAAATGCGCTGAGTAGTGGAATCTTCAAGAGCAGTGTTTTGTAGTGCTATTTTATGGTGCCGACATGTGGAGAACGACACGAGCAGAAGAGAATAAATTGAACGTTGTTTTTCAAAGAACATTCTTACGTCGAATATTAAAGATACACTGGCCAATGAAAGTGTCAAGATAAGACCTATACAACTGTGCTTGTATGCCACAAATATCAGAAGACCTCAAGATCAGAGAATGTAGACGGATGAGCCGCACACTCGGGAGAGACGGGAAGAGAGACGGGAAGAGCAACACAAAAATAGCACCGACCTGGGCACCTGAAGGTAAAAAGGAAAAGAGGGAGGCCAAAATCAACACGGAGGACTGTTGAAGCAGGGAGGAACCAACTGGGAGGGAGTTCTTGGAAGATGGCAGAGAACGTAGTTAGGGATCGTAAGCAATGGCGGAAGTTACTAAATGGCCTTATGCACCAACTAGAAGGGGAGACAGTATCGCGATAGCCGTATAAATTATGCGATAGTATCATGGATAACTGTATAACTATCGCAATAGTACTGCAAAAGTTATACAGCTATGCATGATACTATCACAGTAGTACTGCGATAGCCAAGAAAACAGTCCCAAACGGTAATTCATGGGTGGCTCAGAATTGTCGTATGTTTGAAAAAACATGTACATTTATATGATTACAGTGACACAAGTAGGCCTGCTGATTGTTTTTCAAACCATCGGTAGTTCGGTTTACTATCGACGATAACTATCGAGAGTTCAATTAACATTCGATAGTAGTGCAGCGCCACATCGACTATTGGGTGTGTATCGACAGGTGCATATATGCATTGTTACACTTCTACCAACTGGGGTGCGAAGAGGAAAATAAGAGGAATTATGTAAATATAATAACTTATTATACCACCGTTTTGGGTTCATTTTACACAACGTGTAGGCAAGCTATTCCATCGCAAAATGCCAAAAGAGTAAACGGTTCCAGAACTGTTATTCCCTGGATGCAGCCGGGCTGTACTCAACTGGACTTGCAACGTTTGGCCGTACGGAATGTTCCCTTCTTGCTGTTCTGGCAACAGTGGAGTCGACGCTGACTTGAGAATGATCTACCGATGTTCTACATTGGATGCACACACACGAAACTGTTGACTGTTGGCAATCGGAGACTTCCGTATTTTGTGCGGGGTATTTTGTGCTGTGTGTGCGTCTGTGTTCGTGCGTGCGTGCGTGCGTGCGTATCGTGGGTGCGTGCATGCGTGTGTGCGTGTGTACGTGTTCGAGGTTATTCGGATTACAAACTAAGACGTAAAGGCAACGTTCATGAGAAGATACACGATAGTTAAATCGCTTTGAATATATGAAACAAAGAATCAATCATTAAAGCACGTGAGACAAAAGTTGGTAACTCACTGCATAGTTGGCCTATCAGTGCTAACATTAGCAACAGATACAGTGATAGCTTTGCCACCTACTTCATGTCAAAACACGTTGGTAACGTGTTAAAAACTATGGAACACACAGAAAGCAAACAAAAGCATGACAGCCCAATATATACACTGCAGATGTGGCAAAAACAACGAAACACGAGCTGGTACACGTGACCTTTCACTAACAGAAACATGATTAAATGCGTGACCACCGACCTAGATATTGGTTATTAAAAAATATGAAGGTAAAGGTGGTATAGGTGGCATAGGTGGTATAGGTGAACATGCAAAAACATCAACGACGACGTTGGTGGTTGTGTTGCTTCTGCTGCTGCTGCTGCTGCTGCTGCTGCTGCTGCTGCTGCTGCTGCTGCTGCTGCTGCTGCTGCTGCTGCTGCTGCTGCTGCTGCTGCTGCTGCTGCTGCTGCTGCTGCTGCTGCTGCTGCTGCTGCTGCTGCTGCTGCTGCTGCTGCTGCTGCTGCTGCTGCTGCTGCTGCTGCTGCTGCTGCTGCTGCTGCTGCTGCTGCTGCTGCTGCTGCTGCTGCTGCTGCTGCTGCTGCTGCTGCTGCTGCTGCTGCTGCTGCTGCTGCTGCTGCTGCTGCTGCTGCTGCTGCTGCTGCTGCTGCTGCTGCTGCTGCTGCTGCTGCTGCTGCTGCTGCTGCTGCTGCTGCTGCTGCTGCTGCTGCTGCTGCTGCTGCTGCTGCTGCTGCTGCTGCTGCTGCTGCTGCTGCTGCTGCTGCTGCTGCTGCTGCTGCTGCTGCTGCTGCTGCTGCTGCTGCTGCTGCTGCTGCTGCTGCTGCTGCTGCTGCTGCTGCTGCTGCTGCTGCTGCTGCTGCTGCTGCTGCTGCTGCTGCTGCTGCTGCTGCTGCTGCTGCTGCTGCTGCTGCTGCTGCTGCTGCTGCTGCTGCTGCTGCTGCTGCTGCTGCTGCTGCTGCTGCTGCTGCTGCTGCTGCTGCTGCTGCTGCTGCTGCTGCTGAGAACTGTTGCTGTCGTTGTTGCTGCGATTGTTGATTATGATGGTGGTGGTGATGATGTTAGTGATGATGAAGATGATGATGATGATCAACATCATAAAGAAGTAGAAGAAAAAAAAATTATCACGATCATAACATCAGGCTTGAATCCAGTTCTTACTAATAACTTTGAAGTCAAATCCACTACCAACACGCGAATTAGTTCGACCTATTTCCAGCAATTGGCATTTCAAGTATGCGTGCAACGCTGGATATGTCCAGACACGGCATACATCCGCTCAAATCAGTGGCCTTCGCATATTACATAAACCTGTAAGCTGTCAGCGGCAGACGCCTGCCCAGCCCGGCCTGTGCCATCGTTTCGCCGGCTGCTGCCGTTGCGGCCCTTTTAACCGGTTTTTGCCTCTGCCTCCGTGGCAACGGACTAGCGACGCGCCGAGACTTGTTATATCGGGTTGCCTGTCGACGTATTTCTAGGAAGCCGGAGCTCCCACGCGGGACTGGAGCGGTGTGGCGGCGGCGGCGGGCGGCGGGCGGCGGGCGGCGGGCGGCGGGCGGCGGGCGGCGTCCGGAGCAGTCGAGGCGGGCTCGGTCGGCGGTGCACCGCCTCGGTCCTGCTTGTTGGCGTCAACATGACTCTTGTGCGCAGTGTATGAGGAAGTTGTGTTCACGCGCGCGCACACGCACGCACGAACGGGCGCGCACACACACGCACGAACGAACGCACGCTAATGCAATGTTTGGAAAGCATGCATAAACTACTGTCACATGGAGAAATGCCATTGATCATTATTTTTTAGAGCGGGAAGTGATATATCAAGGGAAGATATATTGATGATGGAAACATAATAAACATGTCGTAGTCTTGCGTTATGGAGTTTTATTTCTCTTGGTTTATTACACAAATAATTTATGTGTGTGTATTTATATACGTTCAGAACTTTGGTCTGTTGCAACAACATCAAGCGCCTGATATATCTGTATTACTTTTGCACCCTCTCTCCAGCAATATTTATGTGTGTATGTATGTATGTATGCACATTCAACAGTTGTTCGCATTGCATATTCGGGGGTACACAGGGGCGAACCTAGGCTTGTTGGCAGGGGGGTCTCAGCCAGTTATAGTAATATGTCGTTCTACTTACGAACCGGGGGGGGGGGGCGGAATTTTACGGAATGGTTCATATTAGCCGGCTGTAAATACTTCAGTCTTTACAATGACACTAGTTCCGATGTAGGCCTATATAGGTTGTCCTTTACCGCAATATTACCACGGACACGGGGGGTGTCTAAGACCCCATCCATGGCCTACTGGGGGTCTTCAGACCACTAAGACCCCCTGAATCCGCCGCTGGTATAACATCTTCTCGCCGCGGACATTTTCTTTTTTGTGATGTATATTGCGTATTCCATTAATACATCTTTAGAATACGGTCATTGATACATGTCCACACCAGGTAATGCTGCGCAGTCCTGTTGTCCGCAGGAGGAACTCTTGGTCGTTGTCAACAACTCTGGATATCAATCCACATGTCGAGTGGCTCGATGTTGCCATCGTTATTCCCCCAAACGTCTGAGGGCGCATTCTCAACGGCTTTAAACCCCATCTCTTGGGCGTATGCAAGGTTTCAAAGCCACGTCAACCAATACGGCTAAACAAGTTGTGTTGTTGCTATGTTGATATTTGTTTGTCATTACGAGTGAAATGGATTTGGCAAAGACGTAAGAGCACGGGGACGGGGGTATCATTTAAGGTTTGAACCTTAATGATATGAGGTTTGAATCTGGAGGCGTGGATACCTTTCCGCTTCCTCTCGATTTAAGGACACAGCGTCAGCAAAGATCAGTATATATGATGTGGTGATATCGTAAAATTTACTACCAAAATCCATTCATATAATTGTTCGGAACGTCTAAAAAACAATTAACGTCTGGTTAGCAAAATTGTTAACCTTAAGTTCGGTGCTTTGTAAATTCCGACGCTTGGAGATGCTTCTACTCCACCGATTTTGTGATACATTACGATGTTACATTTGGTGATACACTACGATGTTACATTGTACAGTATTTGTCGTTTCAGGGTCCGAAGCAACAAAACAACGTCAAAATAGTGAACGACAAGACGTCTAAAGAGGCACATACGAAACCTGCATCGTGCAAACAGGCGAGAGAGGTGATGGAGTCAGCACCCACCAACAGCGTGGAGTCAAACGAAACGTCAGACATGGAGAACGGCGAAACCTGCGCATCGGAACCAGAAGCTACATCTACGAAAACAACCACCAACACGCAAGACAGTGTCAGTCACAACGCCGTTGAATTAAAATCTAATAAAAGTGAAATCCTGAATTCAAATAATACTAACGCAGACTCAAGAACCACAGAAACGAGCGTTAGTACGCCAGATAGCGGTGCTAGTCACAACAATATAGATGGTGCAAAGGAAAAAGATGCTGCGAAATCTGTTAGCTCCGATTCTAAAACAACGGTTACGAATACGACCGTCACGTGCCCACAAGACAGCAGTATCGGCCATAATGACGTCGATAGTGTGAAAACAAAGACATGTGATTTCGTTAACTCCAGCGAAAGATCCGAGTGTTCCGACGACAACAATCCTTGCGCGGACACGCCCATCGAGACTTCGGACGGCGTTCTCCGCCAGGCCGATACAAAGACAAATACAGGTGATATCGTAAAATGCAATGACACGTCCGTGATCTGCCAAAAAGTAAAGACAGATGCTACTGTCGCATCTAGTGTGAAGGGCAATGATAAAGATAGGACAGACAAAAGTGAAGCTCAAAATGAACAAATTGCAAGCAAATCCAACGAATCAGCGGAGAGCGGAATGCGGCGTCAGGAGAACGACAGAAAGAAGACGCAATCAACGAAGCCATTGAGCGCAGATATTACGGACGAAACGAAAACTGCACATTCTAACGAGAAACAAGGCTGTACGGTAGAACCGTTTAAAGTGATGAGGAATATCGCCGGGCAAATCATCATGCCGTCAAACATTCCAGAAAAGAGGTGAGTTATGTAACGAAGGTTATGTAACGAAGGTTTGCCGATTGCGACGCGTTGTTCATGCATATTTAGTAGGTCCAAAGACACTGTTATGTTTTCTTGTAAGCTTATCTATTTAGGGAATAATACATTGTTGTTGACGTCACGAGTGTTATCAGCCGGAGGCACTCGCGACTGTTATCTGGCAGATAATGTTATCTGTTATCTGGCAGATAACAGTCGAGTGACATCAACAAACAGTATATTAATCCCGTTATATTATGGAAAATTAACATTTGAACGTAGTTTTCGCTTCATGTCTTTGTAAAACATGCAATTATTCTACCCATAAACCACCACAAATTGCAAGCTCGCAGTTCACCATTACTGCCAATATTACAGTGTTTGATAATCTTCTCAATGGTCTGCAAGTCTGAAAGACTGACGCCCCAGCCACCGAGAAGCAACTTAGTGTCCTGTCAATTCGTAGCCGGTGTTATCCATGCAGGACAATTCTTATATAAAGCCTTATGTTTGTGAACGGCGAGTGGATATCAGCACCGCTTGCCGCTGTCTAAGTTCTGATAATACGTAAGGCGTGGTCGAAATAGATTAGGTGTTTGTCGAGCGTGTTTCTTCTTCGTCTTCTGAACAGGCTCTCACATTTCGAAACATCTATGCGAGCTATACATTTATCAAACCGATTATTAGCAGCAAATCTGATTGGCTGGTGCAGCAACTGGGAGAAAGTTAAATTTCGATTGGGGGTCATAACAATATAATATCGCCACTGTCCAGTACGCGAGGATTCGTTTGACGTTTTTGTTCTATGTAATGAATGAGCTAATCAACAAACTTGTAAAATATGCCGGGCGATTATACCTTCTCAGACATATGTACATATCGAAAGTGTGTCAATTCATTTGAATGTATAGTTGAGAGGGCTAGCCATTACAAACTAAAGTCAATTAGTTCAACGTACGCTGGCACATCGAGTTTGGTTGCGTTTGTGTGCTCGATTGGGCGTCTGCATGGTGCGTTAAGAATCGGGCTAAATGCCGATTTCGACAGAGTGGCTTAACATAATTTTTACAAAGCGACACACTCCACATTCCATGTGGACATGGAAGCCAATCGCCAATAGAAAATCCTCAATATTTAATATACACGTGGCCACCCGTGAGAGATATCTGTCATTACTATTTTCAAACATATTTACACCACACAATCTGTAGATGATTTGTTCCATTCCTTTACCGCCCTCGCGAGAATGAGTACTTTCTCAAAAACAATGTAGCTTAATGTACTCACGCATCTTGCTCGTTCATTCTATTCGTTTGGAGAAAATGTGTCTACAAATATCTTCATAACCATTAACCCCGGTGGATGCTGCTACACAAACGTGGATTTCTAGTGTTGTCCCACTTGCCACATCAACCAATCCGATACGTATCGATTAAGAAAATGTAGCTCACTTCCTTGTTTCGAATCATAAATACACGGAATAGGATAGAAGGTAGTTGATTTGATGTAAATCAACACCTATTTATACCGTGTTCATTTGGGTGAGTGAGTGGGGTCTGACAATGGCTTTTTACACGTTTTATTAGCAAATTTACATAATATACTATTAACTCCGTGCATGTTATATTTCTCATCATCTACCATACTTTCCACTTGACGCCGTAATCCCCAATGCTCTGAAACCTCCGTCTCAGCACTAGTTACATCTAGATGTTTATATTTGATGCTTGTATCAGGTACAGTATCTCCATTCCATATTTCCATCCATGTTTTCGGATCATGTCGTCGTTACTTTTTACGTTACTCTAGTTGGCCACTTAGTAACTTCCACCATTTCGTCAGATCTCTAGCTGCGATCCCTGCCGTCTTCCAAGAACTTCGCCCCAGTTGGGTTCTCCCTACTTCCACAGTCCTTCTCCCTATTTTCGCCTTGTCCTGCTATTTTTGGGTTGTTAACTGTTATTCCCAACCTTCCTAACTGTGTGGCCGACCCATCGCCATCGACCCATCGCCATCGTCTCAACCTTCCTAACTGTGTGGTCGACCCATCGCCACCGTCTCATCCTGGTGTCTTGTGACATTCGTGACACACAGGCGTGGTTGTTGATCTTGGTGTCTTCTGATATTGGTGACATACAGGCGTTGCTGTTGATCTTGGTGTCTTCTGATATTGGTGACACACAGGCGTGGTTGTTGATCTTGGTGTCTTCTGATATTGGTGACATACAGGCGTTGCTGTTGATCTTGGTGTCTTCTGATATTGGTGACACACAGGCGTGGTTGTTGATCTTGGTGTCTTCTGATATTGGTGACACACAGGCGTTGCTGTTGATCTTGGTGTCTTCTGATATTGGTGACACACAGGCGTGGTTGTTGATCTTGGTGTCTTCTGATATTGGTGACATACAGGCGTTGCTGTTGATCTTGGTGTCTTCTGATATTGGTGACACACAGGCGTGGTTGTTGATCTTGGTGTCTTCTGATATTGGTGACACACAGGCGTTGCTGTTGATCTTGGTGTCTTCTGATATTGGTGACACACAGGCGTGGTTGTTGATCTTGGTGTCTTCTGATATTGGTGACACACAGGCGTTGCTGTTGACCTTGGTGTCTTCTGATATTGGTGACACACAGGCGTGGTTGTTGATCTTGGTGTCTTCTGATATTGGTGACACACAGGCGTGGTTGTTGATCTTGGTGTCTTCTGATATTGGTGACACACAGGCGTGGTTGTAGATCTTGGTGTTTTCTGATATTGGTGACACACAGGCGTGGTTGTTGATCTTGGTGTCTTCTGATATTGGTGACACACAGGCGTGGTTGTTGATCTTGGTGTCTTCTGATATTGGTGACACACAGGCGTGGTTGCCCAGCACTTCGTTTGATACTTTCACTGGCCAATATATCAATAGTATTCGTGTTTGTCCTCGTACTGAAGTGATACTATTCCTAAACGTGTTCTCGTTGGGTATGTTTCATCAATCGACCGGTCAGTTATTGTCGAGTCTATCATTCATCTAGTGTCCAGCTAAATGTGTAATTACGCCGTTCAGCAATTTCGTTATTTGTTGTTGATGATCACAGTGGTTATTGGCAGATATTAAGAAAAAGCCCTTTCGGTAAAATTTTATAATTTAAAGCCATTAAAACTGTAATTTTAAACTGGCAACAAACGCGGTATTACGTCAAACAAATACAGTTACATAAGTCTATACGTTGTCTGTTGTTGACTTGATCGTCATTTTCGTGTTCTATTGAAGCAAGGCGACGAAACCACCGACGGAAACCGAGACCGTGGTGGAAGCCGCTGGAGACACGGCCGTGTTGGCCGACACGATGATGGCACGACAGGCGGTCGGACAGGAGAGATTGTTGCGGACACACGCCGATCGAACGAACCAAGAGAAACCGGACCCGGGTAAGGACGAGGTGCCGAAACCGAGTACTGACGCTCCAGCATTGGCAGGCCAAAAATCTCCGGAGCCGAAGGATTTCTCCAAGACTGCCCCGTGGCGTGTTCCGCAGCTCTTGGCGGGGGGTCGCGCGTCACCGGCATCCCCGGATGTAGCACGGACGCCAGAAGACGGTCCGAAATTAGCCGGAAGCTTGCCGTCCCCGCTTAAGCTTTCGAAACCTGTGTCGAGCATCAAGGATGCCTCGCGCATCGTAAGCAAGGTAATACAGCGGAAAGTGCTGAGCGAGATGGAAATTGGTACCGACGCGACGTATCCGTGGAGGAAGCCACGGTCGGGCCGTGACGTTGATTCCCCGTTGTTGTCGCCGTCGAGTCCTGACGTCACGCCAACGTTGACGTTCGTCGGAAAGAAAACGTTGCTTTCCGGACGGTCGGCGGAACAGCCTACCAGAGCGCCGTCTGGCGGCGACGTGTACTTTACTGAGGTAGACGCCATGTCGATGCCTGCTGTCAAGGTTTGTACGTTGTACGCCTCTGTTTCTTTGATAATGCCGCCTCTGGCTTAACCCGTAGCAAACACAATCCTAGAGGGCATTCAAACGAGGTGTTTAATCACGCCACCCTGTTTTCTGTCATAAACTGTCAGGGTTGATTTGTGATTAGTTGTCGCTAACAAATTATTCTTGTTTCAATTTGTTAAATTATCGAAAAAGGAAATGCAACGGAAATGATTTTGCTTCCCAAATGTTAGTCTAAGTATTGTCGACTTACGCACGCACGCACGCACGCACGCACACAAACGATTAAGTGACGAATATTGTGAGCGGAGACCTTCTAGAGGAAACTCGAAATTCTAACCCGAAATTCCTAATTATTGTTTCTCAAAGGAAATGGTAGCTGACCTCGACCGGCGACTAGAAGCCATCGCTGTGCAGCACCCGAAAATCGTCCAGCCGCTGCACCAGACGGAGCCTGGCCTGTCCTTCGTCGAAAAGGCGGCCGGGACGACCCGCTCCCGCTCCGACCAGGAGAAGGAGATCATTATTGACAGCGCCCCACGGGGAGACGTCAAACAACGACTGTTAAGCGGGGCACAGGTTTGTTTGTTTTCCTCAGGCGACCATGTTAACGTTTTATTAATAACGATTCGGATGTTATCGCGTTATGCAATGTCATGTCATTGACTTGCTGTAGAGTTTTCGTCAAATCTTACAATTATTTCGGCAACGTCAACTTAGAAGATGTTCCCTGTTCAGAAACAATTTGTTCAAGGTGCAAAACGTTGTTGAAAGGGGGTACCGTTTCAAATTCACTGGAACTTGATTCATATGCTATGGGCCAGGAAGTGAAACAGTGAATGAAAATGATCATGCAGTAGAAATACATAGGCCTACTGCTGAATACACTCCATTGTTAATTAGACGGGAAAATCATTGAAGCAGATTATCAAACTGAAACAGAACTCTGGAAAATACTAAATTTGCGAAATGTTATGTTAATATCATATCAATATAACGATCATGCGACTACGAGATCAGAGCCTGTGCCTGGCTCTGATCTCGCAGTCTACACACAGTTGTTACATACATTTGTGTTTTATTAATTGTGATACGTTTTACGAGATCAGCAAACTTTACACTTCGCGCGCACAGGGCAACACAAACAAGTATCAGAGGTTGTACGACGTAACGTCACCACTGACGTCACCGTCTCCGACCCGGAAGCACTTCTGCTGGCCACCGGAAGAGCCGGTTCAGGTGAAGAGCTGTCAACGGCGCGTGCACTTCGCCGAGCCCGTGGAACAGTCTGTGATTGAGATCGAACCTCGTCGACCGCGCAGGAGGTATGTCATATCAAAATCAATATGTATCTTAATATGTATTATCAATATGTATGTTAATATATATTTATTATCTTAATCAATGTGTATTAATTAATATGTATCCCTTGTCAATAACTCGGACGAACATATATTTCGAAACTCTCTAATACCAATTCGCCCTTCTAGATTTCTCATAATGCGCTCGCGGCGTGAACAAGAAACTGCTCCGATTTTACGAGATTGTGTGTGATTTCGAACATAGAAAGGGCGATTGGGGTTTATACGTCTGGCAATAGATACTCAGAGGCACAAGGTAAATAACATTATGTCTGCTGCGCCATATAGGGAAGGCAGTGTTAGTTGAGCACTGGGTTAGTTGAGTCACCCGTGTTTCCCCAGGAAATTACCGTAGCGAGAGTTACATGGTACCACCCAGTGAGTGAACATGTTATTCGAACACGATTGACGTACAATAAGTGCCATTTGTCACAATGGTCAGAAAATGTTAGTTAAAAGTTTTTTCTTATTTTTTTCGAAACTCGGTGATTGTGATTAATGTTTGCTGGTGTGTAAAAATGTCAGCGCATGTGACCAGACTTTATTGTCTGTGCACTTACAAATGGTTTAACTATGCACAGGGAGAAGATTATTACATCACTTCGCATATTAATGAGAAGTTAATTAAAAAACGTAATTGTCGAAATGGGGCTAGTTGAGCCAAACAAGGCCCAAGGGAGGGTTAGTTGAGCCAAACAAGGCCCAAGGGAGGGTTAGTTGAGCCAAACAAGGCCCAAGGGAGGGTTAGTTGAGCCAAACAAGGCCCAAGGGAGGGTTAGTTGAGCAGCGGTTAAAGAACGAAGACGAGTGTTCTTTACCACTAAATACACAAAGGAATTAATTTTCCCTAGCCAATTGTGATATCGAATAGCTACAAGGCAACACATGTGCAGTTAGTTACACTGGTTGCGATTGGCCTATAAGCCTACATTAATTAAATGTGTCGACTTATTAATTAAGCGTGTATACTTGTCGGCGACGTGGTGTACCCATTGGGTAGATGTGTTGGCAGATTTGTTATGACATTTTAGTACAAGGCCTACGGAAATCATACATATAAAACATTTACCCAACTTACGCTACACTGTGGCTCAACTTGCCCCACACAATGTCTTAGTTGAGCTAGCTTACGAACCATGTTTGAATCAGCTACATATAATTATCTATGCACACTATATATATATATATTATTTTGGTATAAAATGATCTACTAATAATCATAGTTTATGTGAGTAAAACAATTTTTACGCATGAATATGATTGTGCCAACTAGCACAACCTTCCCCTTCTTGGAAGGGATTTTATGATTATTGTACGACTTTTTCATGTATTCTTTTACTGACTGTATAACTATATGAATCCAACTTGGTTGAATTGCTAATACATTTTATCATAATACACTATCATACGAAAATGACATTAAGTTGTGAGAATAATGTAATATAGATATTATTTTGACCACAACAACTAAAGTTTACTCACTTCAACATTTCGGCAACCATCGATTGCCTTCTTTAGGAACTGGAATATTTTATTCTTCTGGTCACCATAGTCAAGATCGTACGGCAAGCAGGCTATCTGGTAGGTGGCTGAGTCCCTTATCTCTATAAATAATGCATAGATCTCTGTTGCCGGAACGTTCTTAGTCATGAACTAGACTGGCCTAAATTATTCATGCCGCTGAACGACATTCTTACCTCATTTTGTGTATGCCAATGCATTTATTAAGTTATTCCAGATCAATCCACGCAAAAAGCATATTATTATATTCTTTTAAAATATTGTGTTTTGCCCACTTTTGCCGATCAAATAGCGCCACGGGTTGCATCCGCGGTGAGCGATAATATAAGCCGCTGGTGCTCGCTGCAGAAGACGCTAGTGCAACACGACGCTACTTGGACCGACAAAGCGCACGAAAACCTAATATTTTTCAAACAATATATGTTTTTGTACGTGGAATGAAGTGTCATGATTGAAATGAATGCATTGGCATAGTCATAGAAAACATGAGGTAGGGATATCGTTTAGCGCCGTAAATAATTTAGGCCAATCTGGTTAATGATTTCCTATACTACAATACGGTATACCTTAGAAATTATTGGCCTACAGGGAGCAATATCGCCAGATGTCCCCGGACGCCGTGTCGAAGGCGGAATCGGTGAAGGTGCTGACGGAGACACTTGACCGGATCGAGCGAGAGAACGACATGATGGCGGCGTCTTCGCGGGGGGCCACGACCCGCCGCCCGGACCTGACCCAGGCCCAGGGACCGGCACGTCATCCGGACTATGTCTACCCGTCAGTTGAGCTGCACTGGCCAGGTCACGAGCTGCACAACTTCGAGTCGCCTCGCCAGAATATTCTCGTGTCCAGCTCGCCGGCTCGCCACGGACTGCAGGTGGGCTGCTGACCACTCGTGTTACCTCGCTGTCGACTAGTAGAAGATATTATCCGATTGTACAAGGTCTAAGCCAGTGTTCATAAACATTCGAAAACAGTTTTCTCAACGTATATTATGTTTTCACTATTACTACTTTGCCGCAGTGAAGACAAACACACTCGAAAGAGGAAGTTATGCTTTGGTTTCTTGAAAATTGTACTACTGGAATATGTCATTGTAAACTATTACTGCTAAAAGCAAAATGCTTTAATAATAAAAAAAATAATGATGATGATGACAGTAATAATAAAATTATTATTATAATTAGTAGTAGTAGTAGTGGTAGTGGTAGTAGTAGTAGTAGTAGTAGTAGTAACATTAATTATATTAACAACAAAAACAATAACACAAACGAATGGTGTTTAATGTGGTGGCTGCCTGTCAGGGCAATGCTTAAATGGTGGTTTGTATGTGGTATGATCGCATCACGTTTTTACTGTTTCATTTTATAAACTATCACAGTCACTGAATTATGATCTGCTTTAGGTGACCGTCGGTCAGCCATCGCCCGGCCACATGGACGTGTCGATGGTCCACCGCCACGCGGCCGCCACGAGGCCGGACTCACGGATGGACTTCACGCTCCCCCGGGCAGGCTCAGCCCACCCGACCCGCGTCACCTACGCCATCCCGGGAAGACAGCCCTTGTCCTTCCACATCGACCCGTCTCACGCCCACTCCCACAGCGCCGACGACAGCCCCGGCCTCATCCACATCTCATACCCGCCTCAGCCGACCTATTCCCGATCGGGTCCCGCCACGGCCGCTGGACCTCTCAGTCCGCCCGGTGGCTACCCAAGCTACGCTCAGCCGGCCCCGGGCACAGGCGTCGTGTACCGACCGGCTAACTGGCCGCCTCCGCTTAGTCCAAGCACCCCGACGTCGAGGTGGGTACAGAGGTCTTGCCTCAATTAGACTTCCTGGTGTTTTACGAATGAAGGGCATAGCAAGTTTGGATATAGGAAGTTAAAAAAAATTCATATGATCTAACATAAGTGCATTTGAGCAGGAGGATTGTCGGGTTTGCTGGTGGAAGCTGTTGAGAGTGAACTGGTGGATTTTTAGATGATTTTAATAGGCGGAAGGTTATTTGTTTTTTTAGTTTGGTCACTAGACACGTATGCGCCGTAATTCGTGCCAATATTTGTAAGCATTGACGGACATCGCACATACAGTCATATTACAAGAGCTAGATAAGTGTAATGTTGATGAAACTCGACCAGCGTGTCAATGGGATGATGACAGCGGCAGGTAAACAGTTTTTGAATTTTTGATGGTCACATTTTCTCATAATCATGCAAAACGTTAACATGGCCACCAACTATAAAGTTAACTGTAGTGTAGGCTGAACCCTACAGCACATTATTATTATTTATCATTGAAACCAAAGCTAAAAGTCAGACAGGAAAATCCACGTTGTGCGCATAATTACGAATCGGTTTTAATACAAATTATACAACTTAACTGGTGTCTTATTACCGATCTTCAGTAGCGGTTTCATCAAATCCTACAATTTAGTTTTTAAGAAAATCAACATGGATGATGCGCCCCATCATTCGTCTCCCAAGCATACCCGATTCTCTCTTCGTACACCGGGGATTCTTCCGTCGCTGACACGTGCACCGGGGATCCTTCCGTCGTGCATGTGGTGCTATAAAACCAAGTTTAAAATTAAAACGTGTCGAGCACAAATGTCAATCTCCCCCAATTTGCCGTTTTCCCAGTTCATGAGAATTTTCAAGAGAGTACATGTTAAAATCACTGGCACTTCATTCGCATGACGCGAACCAGGAATTAAACTAATGATCTGTTCCCAGGTATGTCGCTGTGCAGCATGGATACTCCCCCACGGGGTACTACAGCGCCGACGGAGGCAAGTTGATCGCCGTCGGCCGGCAGGTGGCGCCACGTCGATACAGCGTCGATGTGACCGCGGCCCGACCGACGTCACCATCAAGAGGTTGGTGACACGTTCGTTATGGTCTAGTGTATCCATACAGCTAACTTCAGTGACGCCGAACGTTAACTTTAATATATGATTACACCATTAGGGGGCGCTGTTGTTCTTCCTCGTAGCGATGCCGATTAGTTCCTGTACTGCTGCACAACTGTTGTCGATCTTTTCACTGCTCTTATTAACGACAACCTTATCCTCCATTTTTTATTGTCCTCCGCCTTTACCGTTAAGGCAGTCTTTCCATCTTATCTGTTGTCTGTCCCTTTCCTGTGGCCTCGTTGTTTCACAGCCTCTCTTTGGTAACCCGCCCTTCTCTGTCGGTACCAACTGTTCACATCATACGGCTTCTTACTCTTCTTCCCGTTATACTGAACTACGACTGAATCTCATCGCTCAGGTTACTGGTTCTCAGGCCTCGGTGTTTTGAAAAGGGGGGGTTCGACCATACACAATAAGCCGGGGATTTCTGGGATGATGTCTGAAAATGTTACAGTTAAGCCAAATTCTTTCAAAAGGGGGTTCGTCCGAACCTCCCCCCGAGGAGGAGCATGGTTCTTCTTCTACTCACCCTCTTTGCTCCTGTAATTATCTTGACCCAGATAGCGTTGTTTTACCCTGCATGTCGGTGTAGACAATTTGGACGGTATAAGCGAGTTTGGGGGACTTCGACGTATACAACCGACCCAAATGATATTGCTGGATAAGAAAAATAGACGACTAGCTGGCGCAACCACCGAAGTGAGTTCCAGTGATCGAACGGTAGGCGGCGTTGCGTCACACTACCATCCAATCACCGACACTTGACTCGGTATGGTCGCTACCAGCTAGACGAATAGTTGACCAATCCGGCAGCGTAACCCAAATACTACCGTGTCACGTTAAACCTGTTTAAGGTGTCAAACTCGTAATATGTAAGCGACATATTTGGGTGGCATATACCAAGTACACACATATTCCTAAAATGTTTAGACCATTCAGGCGAGGGGACTTAAAATGCTATATCAGTTAAGTAAAAATTTCAACATTGGTGTGTCGACTGTGGTTACGTCTGATGAAATCCAGGCTGCTTCTAACGATTTGTACCAAAGCCACAAGGTTTCACGTAGATTGACAGCGGTATTTTGATGGAAATATCCTGCGCGTAACAATCTATTGCAAGAGATGATTGTCGATGACGAAAAAACACCCATGACATTACGTCCTTCGTAGGCTGCAGACCGTCTTTGCAAGGGTGGTATGTACATGCGTTATCGGCACGAGGCATGAGGCATGAGACACTCGTGGTGATTTCGTCGGCTGTTTGAAACACAATGTGTCTTTCTTGTTGGTCCAACTTAGCAACAATATCATTGACATGTCGCCGCGTTATTTCACCAAACATATATTGATGATATAACCTATTTATTAGTATTACTATTATTATTATTATAATGTATTTTCATAATTATTATTATCGACATTAGTATTACACACATTATATTATCAACACATCAGGAACTTAACGTGACGACTTTTTTTCTAATAAACTACATTATTTGTTATTAAATGTATAGAAAGGCCATATCGCAGACTTTATCTCCATTTATTCTACATTCATCGAATCAGTTTATTCTAAACATCAAACAAGTTGAAAGCGCCAGACATTGTCCATCCTCAGGGCTCGCTATACACACGCAATCGTGCCAGGTGGATCACAGCACTCGTAAACATATTTTCAGAGAACCTCCCCGGGCGCTATTCCGCTTGCTCGTTCTCCCCGACTATTTTCGTGTCGGATTCGCTTATTCTCGTGCGTATGTGTGCCTTTCAGCGGCCTCGGCTGCCGGCGGACCCGGTCCCGGACCGTACTCGCAGGGGAGGCGGGAAACGCCAGAGGAGAACCGACCCGCCATGAGGGCTATCATCCCGCAGCCAATGTCTCCACCCCTCGATCTGTATTCCAGCCCCAGTGCCGTCTCTGCCTACGAAAGGATACCCGGCTTGTTTGCTCTGTTCGATAAGTACGCACTGTTGTATTACTACGCCTTGCGTGCGCAAGCAAAACTATATATTGTATAGGCAGACCAGGGGGTTCGGAAGTGCTGGGGGGGGGTGAAAGAAATAAGGGGTCGGACGAACCCACTCTGGATCCACTACTGTTATTGTTATCATGTGTTTCTTTATTGTGTTCAATATATACATTACAACAAAACGCACCTTCAGTTAACACTATGGAAATATGGCATACCAAATGATGTGTCCATGACGTTTTCAGTCTAAATGACGTAATTTTAAGGTGACGAGAATCGTGGATTAGATGTTATAAAAGGCGCCACAGGCATCGCATCGATCGTGTTTAAATGTCCCGTATATAAAAACTAGTCACGACATGGACGTATAATACATATTACCAATTACTACACTGATGTTTATGACAGTTAAACCTCTAGGGCAATCAACAAGAGGACGGTGCTCGCAGACATCATGGTAAACCAGTATTGAATATATGATAGTTGATCTTACTTGTTATACTATTTTCTTCCGATTGACCACTTAACACATCATTTTAATTGATTACATGAAAACAAACGATTGTCCAACATTTTCTTATTCGCACCGACTTTGCACCCCCCTGCCCCCCCGCACCCCCCGCCCCCGATTTACCCGTATTCGAATATCAGTTTGGCTCATCAGACAATGACGAAAATTGAATGAATGCACCTCACAACAGGTACCGTCAGCGATGCCAAAAGCTAACATTACTACACCCGACCGTTGCTGTGGGGTGTTGATTAATTAAACAAGATGGCGAGACACTAATGTAACGAAATGTTGACGAAAACAGCGTGAAACATAAGAGGGTGGTACAAGGAGAAGAGGACGACATAAATTAAGGTAGAGTGACAGCATTAAGAGGGGTCTTGAAAGGGCAGGGATAAACAGCCAATATTGGGATAAAATGGAAGAATATCGCGATAGGCGGAGACGACACGTCGAGAGGGTGGAACAGATCAAGTGATGTGGTCCCACATCACTTAATTTGATGAATGATGACGATGGTGATGACGATGATAATGATGATGACAGTATAATGAACAAAGCATTGCTCTTTTACCACATGGAAGACCATCGACCATGGGCCAGCGGTAGCGTTGTCCTTTAACGTTGACTTGTAACGGCAGTCGACCAACCTACAGCCGACGATATAACTGCACATTTGCCACGGTCGTAACCCGGGATAACAGGCCCCGACGTAGGAGAAGGGTTAACACGAGTGGCAACTCCGTTAGATTCGCGTCGAGCGCCAATTGATAGGTTCTATATATAGGGGCGTTTGCGAGGAAGCGCCGACGTTGAAGCGACGACGGCGGTGCAACGGTTGCCGACACAGAGAGTCAGGCGCGGTAGCATCATATCCGCGAAGTGGAGCGAGGATATCACGCTGCCAACCCGCTATCCAAAGCAACAGCATACCGACAAGGCGCAACATCGCAGTTGGTCGGAGCCGACGTGCGAGGAACCATGATTACGGGAGGCCGCGCTCTTGCGCAACGCAGTCGGTCAGGCGCGTGACTCCGATCAGACAATTTCCAGGGATTAAAACGCGAAACGATAGAAAAATAGGCTAAGTCACGCATTGTGAAAGAATAACGGCATTCTGGGTGAGCTGCTCAGTAATGATTTAAGTTTTCTTAGGTTGAGAGCACAATTATTGGTTTTCCATCGGTCGGTGGTTCAGTATTACAGCGTTTATATGGCCCTTTGCTTCCGATGAGATATACTATCATTGTTTTATCTTTTCACAGCATTAAATTGTACAAACCCAGGCGTCTTTACATGTGCAGTCTTGTAGCTTGTCTATTTCTAGTTTTTGTTTGCTTCCAGCACTCGGCAACGTTCTTTTAACTTACTAGTATGTGTATATATATTGTGGTTTGTAAAAGGTGGTGGTCTTATGCAACCTGAATCAACCTGTCAGCTTTTTTTTTCAAAACATTAACGCCAAGCCGCCCTTTTTATGGAACTGACCGAGATCACTGCCAGGGTGCATGTCGTCATCAGTGGCTTTTATGGCCCAGTTTAACTAGACGGGGCCAACATTAAGGTGATATCATTCGAGCCATGATGAATATACAGTCCCCAATGTTGAGAGCTAGATTTTACTGGTACGGGTATTGAACCAGCAAACCACGAGACTACCGCGCCTCTCAATCTACTTCGAGTGACGGTAGATTTATATGCACCACACTATGTTTCATGTGTGGTGTCGGTAAACATGAAAACAAGAACGAGACACGTAGGATGTATAGCCGCAGCTGTGCCGTTTGCTGCCTAATCCCCAGTGCCACGTCACATCACACCTGTAGGCTTGCATTAATCAAAGAAAGAAATAACATCCAGACCGACGGAACACGTTTTTCACTAAGCGCGCCCTCGGCACATAATCATTTCAAGAACGTGATGACTAAGCAAGCATTAATTACACTCGTCAGTTCCAATAATCTTGCGTGAATTCTAACCACTCCCGTTTGGCTTAATGTTAATGTCACTTGACCTAATTTTTTTAATATTATGTGCTCATTATATGGAAGTGCCTGCGTAATTTAAAAAAAATATTCTTCGTTTACTCTTGCTTCACCATCAGTCAAGTCACTATCCTGATGAGACACGTCGTGATATCGGTTATGCCTAAGTTCTACTGATACTGATGCAAATTCGGAAAGGTAGGCCCTATTACCTCAAGTTCAGCATAGATATCTTCTATCTAAAACTCCAAAAGTAAGCACATCTGAATATTCCCTTACGTCGGCCACCCGTTGTGTTGTTACGTACGTATGACGTCTTCACTGATTAATTTGAACACCATAACTACACACGTGTGTCACCGACAACAACAGGAAGGGTAGGTTGAGTTAGTGCTCTTCGTAAATCGTTCCTGTATATCCTGATTTATGCAATGTGTGATAATGTAGCATGACGCAAGAAGGCAGTTATCAAAGAAGAGAAAATATCTTAGGTTTTGCTATCCGTTTGTGAACACGCAGTAGTGCTAAACAGATACGTTTTCCGTTCAAGTTTATCTGCGACGCGGTTAAGTGATATTTTGCCTGTTTGGTGGCGCCACATGCAGGACCGTATTGACATCCATAGCTACATAATTGCTTCATAAAGATACTTCATCGCTTTCGGAAATGATGTTATGATTTCACTTAACAATTGCATGCGATGATCTTATTACGGGCCGTTCACAATTGTCTACATTTACATGTTTGTACAAAGCGTACTAATCCCGCTCCCTGATTTAGTGCTTTAAAATGTTGATAGTTTTTCAGATTGAAAAACACATCGATGTAGCAATGTCGCGCGACGAACGGTTACACAATTTAAAGCAATAGTAGTTCCGTAACTACTGTGTGTGTGTGTGTGTGTGTGTGTGTGTGCGTGTGCGTGTGCGTGTGCGTGTGCGTGTGCGTGTATGTGTGCGTGCGCGCGTGCGTGCGGGTGTGTATGTAGGGCATATGCTGCATACATGTGTACAACTGGACGTCCTGCCTCATAGTGTATTTGGGAAACAGGGCACCCCAACTTTTCAAGGTATGGACCCGCCTATGTGTTGCATGGGGGGGGGGGGGCGCGATCCTGTCTCGTTAAATCGGAATGAATGCCAGACTAACCGCCGTGGCGCCACCTGCCTCTGGAGCGACGTCTCAGTCGAGGGATACGACCAAGCCTTGTCTCCGGTATGCTGAACACGTAGTCTCCAATGTTGATAAATGGCTTGGTTGACTGAAGGAAAGCAGCCTAGAAGGCACCTGGCGCATCAGCGGTTACCGCTCCCTGCCTCACGTGGATAGTTCCGTCTGTCCGTTGCTGTCCGTCATTGCTAATTCGGTGCATACTAGTTAACCTTGTTTTTTTATCTGCCCTGATGGATCCACGAGAGCAAATATAGAATTGAATAAATATTATCTCAGTTGCTGCATCAACCAATTACTTCATTTGTTAAGATGTTTATCATTTACATCCGGGCATCTTGCTTTTGGCCGTGGACCTAATCACACCTGATATGATAAGCAAAGTTCGGAAAATATAGCATGTCGCTTCGATGACTGTTCGCAAATGTACGACATATTTGTCGTTTATTGACACTATTTCACATACCTGACATTTTTATGCAGCGTTTAGAAAACATTATCCGGACACCGTGAGGTGGCGCCACAATATATCGGTCTAGCTACAGAATTGATCCAAGCTTTTATGACGTTGGTCGCGCTTGCCAGGGAATCTTGTAACACAGCAGTTTGGTTTTCATGTTAATTTGATCGATATAAGTGAAACATTCGTACATATTTTAAATCAGATAACGTTGACACAAATATGTCGGATGTAAGTTCAATAACTATTTGCAGCCTTTCCCCGTTGCGTAAGGTAGCTGTTAAATTCAATTCGTTCTAGTTACGGTTACATACCAAGGCGGTTCGGAACTCTACCAGAAACCTTGGAATCCAGAAACTGGGACATTCTTTCTCCGCTACCTTCATAAAGCATAGCCTGGTGAAACCACGAGTTTTGTAACTGCTATCCAGGGCGTCCAGGAACTGGGAGATTTGTTCGTTCCCAAATGCCATCGAGTGACAGCTGTCGGATGTGACTCAGGAGTACAACCATCGAGGTGTTTCATAAGTTTGACAGGTTGTCTTTAAACTGGCTGCAACATTAAGCCAAGAAGAACAAACCGAGTATGGTAAACAGAATATGTCTCACGGCAAATGCTGAACGCATTTCGAGACCATGCAATGCCTACTGCATATTGCACGGTTTTGTAATTTGTACGTGAAACAAATGAACATCTTTGGTCTTACCAGTTGTTTGATGTTACACGCAATGCAGGCACATTCTTTCACCATTTTGGTTATACATGTGCGTCACCAGTTAGTTAAAATAACCTTAATTAGCCCCTTTCGAGTTCAGTTCGGACTTGCTGCTTCTATAAATCGTCCGTAAACGTTTAAATCCTTGCCAGAGTAATACACACTTTATGAGTTCGTACACCAGGTTTTGTGCAGTTTATATTTCTCCGCTGTGTCTGTTAGCACCGTTCATACTCAAAATTGTTGGCAGATGTCATGATAAATAAATATTGAATCCGTACGAAACTCGAGTATGTAGTGTTGGAATGTGTATGTGCATGTGTAGTTGTTTTTCTAACTCATATCAAGACACCGTTGTTTAGTCCATCGTGCCTACAACTCCAGTAGTAACTATTTTCTTCGTTTCCTTTCAGATCGTTTTCGGAGAAATTTTTGCAGTGGCAAAGTCAAAGGTGAGACGGAACTCTGTTTTGTTGCGCTTATCCTGTGTTGCCGTCACTTTCGTTAATTGTGTTAGTGTTAATCTGTGTAGTGTTTTTAATTCTCATTGCCACCGTTCACACAGTTATTTCCCATCTGCCATTACTACATACATAACTAGCCGAGTTGCCCGGCGATGCACGGGAGAAAAGGCAGGATCTTATGACTCCTTGCGCTACGCAGTCAAGTTGTTTATAGGGCAGTGCCAATGGCATTGATAACTGCACCCCCCAAAAATCACACAACTGCCGGCTACACGAAACATTCGGTGGACGTTTGACGTAGATCACGTAACAATGGCAGAAACACGCATAGCGGGGCTGACAATTGTACGTAACTATTCTGAGTTCTGAGTTACATAGTCTACACCAAACGTCCACACACACGCACACGCACACGCAAACACACACATCACATACCTACAGAGTCACAAAGTTTGGAAATTTGACGTAGACTACGTAACTCTGAACAGTTACGTACAATTTGAAAAGATTGAACAAGATTCTTGTTAAATCTTGTTAAATTGTAGATTGTTCTGAGTCACGTAGTCTACGTCAAACGTCCATACATGCGAGCGTGCGTGCGTGGGTGTGTGCATGCGTGCGTGCATACATGCATAATACATGCATACATACATACATACATACATACATACATACATACATACATACATACATACATACATACATACATACATACATACATACATACATACATAGAACACATACATACAGAGTCACAAAGTACTTTATATTAAAGACTAGCTGAGTTGCTCGGTGTTGCACGGAACAAAAAGGCAACCACCGCGAGACAAATATTCCTCGGAATAATGTTAGTTATTATTCAAAATATCCCCGACAATAGTACACATTATATGTGCGGCACTGGCGAAACTGTTGTTTCGAAGAACTACTAAGCTGATTGCAGAACCAAGAGACCTTAGTTATGAAAATCGACTAAGATAGGGTAGGATATTAAGATGAGACCAAATAAATGCATTAAAATATTGAATGGTTATGAAAGATTAAACAAATATTGAATGGTTATGAAAGATTAAACAAATATTTTCTTCAAACTTAAAGTGGGTAGTAGAATTAAAGAGCCTAAGTAGCATTAGTAAAAGAAATGTAGCTTGGATATGAGAACGTTCTCATTCTCATTCATATTATATTTTATTACACTAGATCTATTTTATATTCTTATTTTAATTAGCTTGTATAACGTATTTATAAAGAATTGCATGTTTACTTAGCAATTTTATATAACGGTTTGTCTTGTAAAGCGCCGCGAACAATTACAAATTTTATCTGGCGCTATATCAAATAAAATATATTATCATTATTCCCAAAGTGGATAAATTAATTACATAAAGTATCTACTGATTGTGCTAATGCTAGCAGTGTAATAAAAAAAAATTACGGCTATCTAGTAAGGGCGGTCTACACAGAAATGAAAGATCGTTGGACTCTCGACAAGCCAATGGCTTCAGTATCCACTTGCCATCTGGGTCATTTGCCTTGGATGGAAATCTTGTTAAATCTTGTTTAAATCATTTAGTGTTTTAGATTGTTGGCTTGTATGGCAGTACTGTTAACTGGTGTTGCTAAATCGACAGAGAGCCCGGGCTGCAGCAGTCGGAGACGTATAAGATGGTCCGACAGATGGACGCCGACGAGAGACACAAGGACACCCCCTGAAGCAGGGCACCCTCTGTCTGACTGCCCGACGGCGACCGGCGTCCGTCAGACTGGCCGTGGAGAGCCGACCCCCGCTGCACCTCCATCATGTGATCTTTCGTACATGCCCACAGCCGGAAGTCACGTGTTCCGTGGAAGTCACGTGGCTAGCGGAAGTCGCGTCTTCCGTGGAACTCACGTGTTCCGGATTGAACAAACACAGCCGGAGGTAATGTTGGGTTTTCCGTGTATTGTCACCTCGTGGTATCAAGAGGTATTATGTGTCGGGGACATATTTGTGTATAGCTGTAGCTGCGACGTGTGGCCAACAAAGAACGTATTCGCTTCGCTTTCGCGGTTAATGATTGCGACGTCTGCGGCATTTTTAGCATTCGAAGGAGGCATTGCGCCTTGGCCAGTTCATTTGCCCCACCTATTCCTTCTGAGTTGCTCCAGCGCTGACATACTTATATAGTATCCATTATACACGTAGCATCAATCATCGTTTTTGCTGAGGTACATAACCCCAAGTGAGTGGCCCGTTATTGTGTTAATACGTGGCGCTGCTGGGAGTCGATGTTTTGAACAATCGATCTCTGGTGAAATCCGTTCACGGTCTTGTTCAAATATGTAACCCACCCGTATAATAGTGATGCGGATAAGTCCAATTATGCAAATCCAATGGGCATATGGAGCGTACTGCTCTTTTTAAATCGAATCGCTACATTTTGGGACTATATACATGCACGACCTAGGTCTCATTTCCCTTCCACATAGCAACACCCATACAGTTTGACCAAAACGAGATTAGAATGAGATACTACCTTTCACAACTCTGCAAGCTTTGGTGACAATGACAATTTCGTGCCCCAAAAATCATACACAACTGTCGGTTTCATGAAGTGTTCGTATCGTACGATGGAACTTATGTGGGCGTTTGACGTTGATCTCGTAACTCGGAACAATCGTAGAAAACACGCATAGCTCTGCTAACAATTCTACGTAGCTACGAACTCATATTGTTCCGAGTTACGTAATCTACGTCAAACGTCCACACAGGTTCCTTCGTAACATCCCCACCCCCGGGAATTTTTAATTTTGCACGGGACAAAAATGCAACCAATGCAAGAGCTTATCACTCCTTGCAATACCCAGTAATTTTTTTATAGGGCAATGGCGGTGACAATTCATGTTCCAAATATCATATACAATACTATTGGTCTCAGTTACGTAATCTACGCCAAACGTCCAGATATGTAATATCCCCACCCCAGAGGAATTTCGAATGTGTTTAATATATGAAGCACCCACCCAATGGGACCCCGGGCACGCCTACCAAATGAAAAACTGACGGAGATATGGGGAACATACACGCAGATTCAGAAACTACTTTATATTACAGAGGTGCCCTATTTATATAACATTAAATGTTTCATCAATGCGAGTGGAAATTCATTAGAAAGCCCCGTTTCAAATTGGTTATGTAAAACGCTATCAGCGACGTGAGAAAATACGGAAATCTGTTTTCAGGTGCCGCCTGTAACGATCGGCTGATACCAATATTGTCGTCAAAGACTACGGCGTCGTCTCATAGGAAGTCAAGAACGTAGGTCTATACTGTTGGTGTTGCTTCCAACACATACAACACCTCGTTGGAATTGACAGCGTCCAGTATAAAAAAGACTGGTGGTCATCTTTCTTCAGATTCCACGGACATTCATACCAATCCTGCAGCAACGCTGCATCAACCCTACTGGACTGTTTCTGCGCCTAAACTGTGATATGCCACAATCATACACGCTTCGGCCTGTAGAATAATTCAATATTATCTCAGACTAGTGCGAACAACAACAATGCAGGAATAAGCTACTACAGTGTATAACGTGATTTCGAGATTCTAGAGAGGTTACGTTATTCAAGGTATTAAAAGACAATGCAACATTTATTTACTTAGTCAGTAGTAGGCCGCTATCACAAATAGTGGCTGGTGCTACAAATAATGTCTTCAGATGTATGGCAACAATATGCACATGCCCTTTTGTGTAATGTCAACGAACATGTAAACACCTTCGCCTCGATATACGCGTGTACACACATATGCGCGTGCATACACACACGCACGCACAGCGCGCACAAACACACACACGCGCGCACGCACGCACACGCACACGTAATGTCTATTGTCTTATGCATCAAGCAATTATACAATTATTCTTTAAGAAATGGTTTGTATGTGTTTGGATTGTTGTTCTATTTGGTATATTTGGTTGTCGTTTTTCCATCGGGTACATTTCCAAGTAGGTGTACACTGTACTGTGTTATTCTTTCACCCCAGAGATGCGTAATACTCATTTAGAATTTAATATAATGTACATAATCCACTGATTGTAGTATAATTATACTGTGCAACATCTGTGATGTCAGCTGTGTATATCTGTGCGTGGTCAATATTGTGTACATTTGTGGATATTTTGTATTGTTGGTATTAATTAAATAAGTTTTACCTTTAAGCTGTCGGCTTCGCAGATTATTTGCGTAGTGCTTGTAAATGGAATACTTGCAGTCATGCCTATGTACTGCTGAAATGCATCATATTTATTCCTAATCCAGTTAAGAATGCAGTTTTACGCCTCGTGTATCAAGCTGTTTTGTTAAAGTGCATCACAGTGCTTCAACACCTCGTTCCAACACTTATAATGTTAAGAAGATTTCAATTATGGATCGTAGGAGACATTCTTGACAAATAATCCAGAAACAATCGTGGTCGGATTACAAATTGAATTGGATTCATCCAGCCTGGTTTAATCCGCCATCATCGTCGTATTCTGAACGTTGGTTCGGCGTGGATACATGCAGTGGTGTATCTAGGATTTAGGGGAAGCCAAAGGGTGCAAGCTTAGTCACCCATTAGTTTACCTTGCTGCCATGTAGTGGCGCAACAGGTTGCATACGAAAACACAAAAAAGCAAAAGTGGGCAATGCCCAATGCACCTCTTAAATACGTCACTGGACTCTTGTAAACCAAAGCTGTCAATAAGCAAGACGACTTCACATCTTCTGGAATGTCAGATGCGGAGGAACCTGCAGTTGAGTGGTCGGAAACCTCATCATGTACCTGTGTTATCATTAATCACTACAACAACCCAAGCCGCGCATAGAAGAGCAACACAAAAGAGGCGGAGCAACGTCTTCGTAAGAGATATACACAAAACAGGTACCAACAAAAACATGTGCCGTGCAATAATGAATACCCTACAATGACACTGGCGCTAAGGTAATAGACTGATTCCCGGTCCACCAAGTGTCGCCACCTGGTGAAGGCGCAAACTGAACTGGACCACAACGTCTTAGCTTCGTCCAAAGTTAAGCCGTATTAATTAAATCGACTCGAGAATCTATATATATAGTGAGCCAACCTTCGCCCAGATTACAATAGGCACAGCCTTTGCCAGTATTGGAACGTCACTAGACCACTGAGTACTTGACCCATGCGCAGGGAACGAGCGAATCCAAGGGACATGCTATGGTACTGCCACATAGTGGACAAACCAAGAAGTGCAGGAACATAGTGGACGAACTCTTGCACCAAGTATGTTCGTGTCAGTCCTTGATTAGTCTCGTTTATTTGACTCTCGTTCGCCTCCGGGAATTCGCCGAGAAGAGAGTCTGGTCGCAGAGGCGTGGTCTCGTTGTTAACCACTGTTACCACTCCATTTTGTGTAGGCGGGACGGGAACCCGTTAAACGCCAATAGTCAATCAGCGTCATCATGAAGATGCTACAAAAAATTGTTTTTGCCTTATTTAAATTTTCAGTCTGACAGTTGTGTCAATATATTCAAAGTTTACAGTTCATTCGAATTGCATCTTATAAACTAATAAAGGTTAACTCTTATTTTGTGAATTAGCCAAATGCCCGGATGACATCGTAATTAGCTAATTGTGTATGCGCCCAGCATCCAGGCACAATTCAGTTGTCAAGAGGCAGCGGGGCAGGCAGCAAGGGAGGGAGGGAGAGAGAGGGAGGGAGGGAGTTCTGGTTCAACGCCCTCAATTATTTCTGATCCTGTGGATTCAAACATGTCGGCACTCCCAAACAAAATAAAGCACCTATTTGGAAACGATGGAGAGTGCGCTCCAACAGTGTTGCTAATCTTGTGCTGTTTTCACGAAAAGTTGTTTTAAAAAATAAAAGTATTATAAAGGCCTATTGGTTCTTACCGTCAACCGAGCTTATAAATAGGGCAGTAAAATTAGCGAACATTCTTACGCACCCTGTCGGAAACACGCGGTCGATTTTACTCGTAGAGATGCGTCGTTTCGCTGACGTAGCTTTACGTAATTAAATAATGGTGTCACGTGGCTATCTGCGTAGACTCGTAGAGCAACGTCACCGTTACAACCAAACTCCCCACCATTGACGCCACTCACCATTTCAGTGTTTCATTGATATGTCGAGTGGCGCCACTATTGGGGAGTGTGCGTTAGGACACATCGATCGCATCATGTAAACACAGCTTTAATCGCTGTACAAATCTGATAAATCTGATAATAATAATAATAGTAACACTATATTATTAAGAATATAACTTCTATCCCGCTTAATACTTCTAGTGGATCGGAGCTCGTATGCGCAACAAAATATAATTGTTAAGCGTAATATCATTCATGAACATGGACGCGCAAATTGTCACTATGGTACCGTGGGGGACATATGGTGGAAATGCAATTTAAAAAAAACACTATCTTGAGGTTCTTGAGGAAGGTAGTTATAGTTTTAAATGTTATTAAACTGGTGGGGATTTCGTTCCAAATTGTGGACGCAGCTACAGAGAAAGTACGCTTGTCCAGGTTGAACTTAGTTTTAGAAAAACAACGTTGTTGCTAGGTAGATAATCTGAACTCTGACTGAAGACGTTAGACACGAGTCGTGACATTCTGTACCTGTGGCGATGAGGGACATATGTGTTTGGAAAAATGGAGCGTTAGAGTTCGATTCAAATGGCCAACATAAGCGCCGCATTGTCGTTTCGCTACCGTAACCGCCATGGTAGCGTTGGCCGCTGCTTTCTTTCTTTTGGCACTAAATTTAAGTATTGTGTACTTTACCTGAGGGGGTGTGGTAGGGGTCTCAACGTGCCATCTCCCACCATTGTCAGAGTACACCTCCCACCTCCCGTCAATCGTACCTCCCAGGCCAACCTCCCACTTTCTGCCACACCCCTATCTTACCTCTAGATACAAAATCGTATTGTACCAGATTGATTCCCTGGTTATCCGCAAACTTCCCTTGTCTATAAATCAGCATATTTATAACAAGGAAGCACCGCCGTCATAGGTTTGACGGCAATAATTACCGACATATAATAATTAACGAAACGACCGCATGCTAGTCTGCCGTGTAGCACCTAGTGACTAAAGTAGAAACGTTCTTTAACCTACAATCCGATAGAGGGCAATACCATGTGTTGGGAGTTTGTGTGTGGCGCGCAAGTCTGAAGATCATCTGTTCTTTCTCGGATCCAGCGGCAAATCTGGGATCAAGCCTGAAGACGCATGAACTAGGGCTGTGCCATCTTGGTAATTGAAAGGGTATGCAAATAGATAAATTGTGTAGTTTAATTATTTTGAGAAAATACGATTGCATGCACAATCTTACGTTGTCTGACGCTTGCCTTAGAGACATCGCAGCCCAGGCTATGCCTGCGGCTGCGCTGTGCCAGGGTAAAGGTGCATTAACCTGGCCGAAATTATTAACGCTATTAAATTACATTTTTACCTAATTTTTTTCGATGCTAATGTGTTCTTTGCATCACTCCCCATCGGATTAGGTACAAAACGGACGTATATTTGTAAAAAATATTGTGTTTGAGCGCACTTTTAGTGCCCAAAACAACGCTATACCGGCAATGCCAATGCAATAGCCGGTGTTGTTAATATGGCGATCATCCGAAATATGCTGTAACAATATCACGATGGCATCAGAACCGGAAAGGCGATTTTACTGTCAAATATTTCGTACTGCAGTGTAAGAAAATACGAAAAATAGAAGAAAAAGTGCAATTTAATGTTACGAAAAACTCTAAAAATGGACAATTTAATGTTAAAAAACCCCAAAAAATCGAATTGGACAGGTGATTTCACTGACAAATATCTTGTCGCAGTCTAAGAAAAAAATAGAGTTCAATTTAATTTTGAAAATCCCCAAAAAATCCACCGACAAATATCTCGACCAAAAATATAAGATAATGTAAAAAAAAGCAAAGACATCGCACATATATAAAAAAAATTCCACATATCGTGCAACTATCTTTAAATCTTATTCATAAGTCATAAACAAGTGTCTTGCTTGCCCAAATCACACATTTCAGTAATAAATAGAGCAAAGGGGAAACTCCGGAGACAGTTCGGCATGGCGTGACCTCTGTTTGTCACGTACCTGGAAGAGTTCCTGTGGATGCAGCAGCACAGGAACTGCCAACAACGTCTCTCGTCACTGCTAGTGTGCATTCGCGACCAATACCCATGAACAAATGCTTACTAGCAGTGAACTTCGCCCAGCAGTCGCCCGAAGACACAAAACGGCTCTTTTCAGAGCCAACCATACTTTCACAAAAGAGTTGCTACATTGCTACATTCCAAAACGACAACATCTTTTTGTAGTGAAATGTCCAATGATACGGTCCAAAATTAGTAATGTCAAAAATAAACAGTTCAATGTCCCCTGAAGAATTATTTATTACTGAATTGTGTGATTTGGGCAAGCAAGACACTTGTTTATGAGTAAGATTTAAAGATATTTGCATGATCTGTGAACTTTTAATAATTTTTTGATATATGTGCGATGTCTTTGCTTTTTTACATTATCTTATATTTTTTTTAGATATTTGTCAGATATTTTTGGGATTTTCAAAATTAAATTGAACTATTTTTTTCTTAGACTGCGTACAAGATATTTGTCAGTGAAATCACCTGTCCAGTTCAATTTTTTGGGTTTTTTAACATTAAATTGTAGATTTTTAGAGTTTTCGTAACATTAAATTGCACTTTTTCTTCTATTTTTCATATTTTCTTACACTGCGGTATGAAATATTTGACAGTAAAATCGCCTTTCGGTTCTGATGCCACCGTGATATTGTTACAGCACATTTCGGATGATCGCCTATTTTTACAACATAGGCTATTGCCAGTATAGCATTGTTTTGGGCACTAAAAGTGCGCTCAAACACAATATGTTTTTACAAATATACGTCCGTTTTGTACCTGATCCGATGGGGAGTGATGCAAAGAACACATTAACATCGAAAATAATTTCGGCCAGGTTAATGCACCTTTACCTGTGCCAGTTACGAGGTGTAGTCCTTAGCCTTAGGCGGCTCAGGTTTACGACTACGTACACAGGTATTGTCAGTTCAAGTCTCGTGTGTAATTAACTTTATTTATTTTTAGCATGGAACTGTTTAGAGCTGTTATTCCTACTTTATGACAAGATTGGTTTACCATACATTTTCCATAAAAGAGCAGTTATTATCACATGGTTAAGAATGAGACATGCACCAACAGATGCCCAATAATAATATATGGTAAGCACGTAAAGTCGTTTTTTATCTGGGTATGAATATCATAAAAGTGTTTTGTTCAGACAAGACTCTATTGTTATTATCGTAAACACGCTGCGACGTCTCTAATGCGAGATCAAGCGAGATTTCAATGGGTTGAATTTAGGAATGGGTTGAATTTAGGAATGGGTTGAATTTGATGCTGGTGACTATAAATAAAAAAGTATATGAATTACTGAAATATGAATAATTATGTATGCAGACTTTCTAATATAGCATCATCAGTGCCAGTGGGAACATTGCCTCTTTTTGTCTAAGATACTCTAAGTATTAGGTTAGTGATTGTTTGATTAAACAGTAGGAATACTAGTAGCAAGCAAACTAGCTGTTTTGAATTTAAAATTAAATAAAAAGTAGCATATTTACTGCCTGGTACAGATATGAATATTTTCATAACATTCAATTGTCAGCATGTGCTTTTGTATGATGACATAATTTGTTTATGGACATTGTAGCAAACACATTTCACTTGTAAGCTACGTAAATAATCATGTATAGAATGTTTTATTGAAGATCACAGCAAATTTGTTTTTGTAGTTAATTATCAGTGACTCACAAATGTGAAGTTTTCAGAGCTCTACACATTTGGTACATTTGCAGTAATTATTTTATACATAAATAAATATTGTGTTCACTAAGATATTTAATAAGTTTGATCATAACTGTTTATCATATATTATTTGGTTCACCTTTTCACAATATTTCACTAGCAAACATAATACTGTTATATAGAGCAGATGTGACGTGCAGTGTCATTTATATCGTGAACTTCTACTTATATATGTGAAAAGTGTAATTTCTTACATATCTATATGGACTGATTATGGCCTTTGAACGTCTAGTGCGGCATGCTGCCATAAAGTCATTGCAGATATGATTAGTAGGGCAACTAGCTTAAGTAACAAGCTGGGCAGCATTGATAGCCATCTCAGTTCCCATGACAACAATAACTGCTATCGTAGTAAGTATGGTCATATATATATCATACTCCCATTGCTTTAGTGACATTAGATTCATGCTGCATGTTATCATTAAGTTTAAAAGTGTAATCATAATTGATTACAGTATGTTCATGTATGATGTAAGAATATTTTTTTTAATAGTTTAATCATAATTGTAATACATTTACTGCACAATAATTTGTTTCATGTAAGACTTAATTTGAATTATAATGTTGTAAAAGAACATATTATTCATTTACAGTTACTTGTCCAGAATGTTGACTACGCTTCCTTGACTAATATTATCCCATGGTGCATGATCATCATTCTATTTATTAAATAGGCAGCTGAAAATGTAATGGAAATCGTGTATATAATGTTGGTTTATATATACAAAATCAAATTATCCTGACAGTAGTCATAATTGCAACTGAGATTTTGTGATAAAACCCAGCATTTTGTTGTAATAATTATGGTTTGTTTCACACATGTATTACACTGCTATAGTGCTGTGAGACTGCATAGAGCTCTGAGACTGCTATAGAGCTCTGACACTACTATAGAGCTATGAGATTGCATAGAGCTCTGACACTGCTGTAGAGCTCTGACACTGCATAGAGCTCTGACACTGCATAGAGCTCTGAGACTGCATATAGCACTGAGACTGCTACAGAGCTCTGGGACTGCTACAGAGCTATGAGACTGCGATAGAGCTCTGGGATTGCTATAGAGCTTTGGGACTGCTATAAAGCTCTTATACTGCTGTAGAGCTCTGACACTGCTATAGAGCTCTGTGACTGCTATAGAGCTCTGGGACTGCTATAGAGCTTTGACAGTGCATAGAGCTATGGGACTGCTATAGAGCTTTGAGACTGTATAGAGCTCTGGGACTGCTATAGAGCTCTGACCCTGCACAGAGCTGTGGGACTGCTATAGAGCTCTGACCCTGCATAGAACTCTGGGACTGCTATAGAGCTCTGGGACTGCATAGAGCTCTGAGACTGCATAGAGCTCTGAGACTGCATAGAGCTCTGGGACTGAAATGTGTCTGATTACCAGTAGTTTTGTACTGTTTTGCACTGAATATATATACATATATACATGAATATATATATATATATATATATATATATATATATATATATATATATATATATATATATATATATATATATATATATATATATATATATATATATATATATATATATATATATATATATATATATATATATATACATATATATGCATGCATGCATGCATGCATGCATAGTTAAGTAGTCTATGTCAGATGTCCATACATACATACATACATACATACATACATACATACATACATACATACATACATACATATAAAATAAACTTAATTTAATCAAACATATTAATTGCTGACAGACAAAACAGTTATTTTGATAAAATATATTAATTTACAGTTTCCACAGTGATTACATTGTGGTGTTTCACCGTATTTCAATTAATACAGTATTTCCTTTCTGTATTAAATTTTAATAAATAAATCCTTGAAACTATGCATTCAGAATGATTCTAGCCTACCCTGTTAAGTTAAATACAATAAAGAATTTGTTTACTGATTATTTTGAAAGAAACGTTGATTGTAGTATGAGAACAAAGCATGTCTATGTTAGAATGACAATGCTTGTGCACACATTGCGATTATCTGACCGTGTGGCTGGGTGATAAGTGTGGGTATTAACTGCACATAGAGTAATTAGGTTTGTATGAAGACAAATGTTAGAATGAAATGAGATCGATGGTTACGTCAGCTCAGCAGGGGAAAGCCATATATACCTTAATTCTCTAGTGGGTGAATGATATTCTCAGACCTCCTCTCTTTTAGCATCTCGTCCATTTAATTCTCCATATTATTTTTAGCAACTTGTATTCCCGTTATTTCCCCTTCTATCTTATTGTGGCATGAGGCGGTGAGTCTAAAATTCCTTTGAAGTGAAAGTACAATGATTTTCATTGGTTAGCTGTTGCGGTTATACGTACATAGTTTGGTGGTTCGTGTAATTAAAATGACCAGTCTCTTTTTTTATTCTCAAATTCTTAATTAATGATGTTATACTTCGTGTTTTGAACTTTTGTCAGAAATTGTGTAAAAAGGGAATTTAACAGTTCAGGTAATGATTTGATGAAAATCGTTATATTTCATCATCAGATTTATTGGTTGGTCGTGACATACCTCCTGGATGTCCCCTGAGTGAACAGATTTTCTTGTATCACCAGAGAATGGATGAAGTCCAATGGCACTCCCCTGAGCATTGAATTCCTACGGATACCCCCTCCAAGCCATGATATTGATTATTCAGCCCTGACATTTAATTATTTGATTAGTTTGTAGGGGAATTATCCGAATCATCTCGTCACTTCCTTGTTGGACTAATTCCGCTAAATGGTCACTTATTTGGCCTGCTCTACATCACTCGTCATGACGTTTATTGCGGCTTAATAAATGTATTAGATTTGCCCGAGTCGCACAGCAGGACATGTAAGGTCGGTGTCAGACAATACGCTCATTTGTTTTCTTATACATAATGTGGAGATTCACATCATTAATAGGTTCATTAAATGTAATATTGAATAATCTAATAAAATAAATTATACAGTCAGATTAGTCCTTACAATTTAATTCAGTATAAATAATTAATATTTAACCAGTTGGAGTCAACCATTTTATTTACATGAAGAGGTACCAGCTGTAATCATTTGATATTATCACAAAACAAAAAATATATTGTGCCATGTTGTTATGAAATTCATATTGGTGTATAATTCAACTTTGAGATAAAATTCTAACAATCAGATTAACGTCATTACTTACAATTTACACATATATATATATAATAAATAATATACATATATATATATATATATATATATATATATATATATATATATATATATATATATATATATATATATATATATATAATGTTTATTACTCAGATTGCTACATGTTGTTAGTCTGTCAGTGCAGTACTCCATACAAATATCAGTTATAAATGCATTATTACATGTTGAAATTATCTATATTACCAAAAAAATCTTATGAAACTTAAGAATAGTTCCAATTTTTATTAAATTTTTTGTTTCAGATGTTTCAATAATAGTTCCATAACATAATATTGTTACTTAAGATCATCATATTAAAATGATAAAATGGAAAAGTGTTGTATGATAGATAATGTCTTTATCTCCTTGTGTTATCAATTCTGTTATTTGGTTTGCAGTGAGTGTCAGTGAGATGGAAATGAGTCATGAGACTTTTGTTATGAATTACATTATTTGGTTTGTCATGAGTTAGAGGGAAACACTTCGTCTATTTTTGTGCCAAGTTGGCGCGGAGTCATTTAGCAACCAGTCAAGTGGTTTGTTTCCTCTGACAAGCTTGGCGTCGCGGGATCGCTTCAGCGTTTAGTGAAGCATTTATTGGCCAGCGCTAGTCACATTAACTGTGTGAAACGCTGCGATGGATTTAGGAAGCCTGACAGCTTAGCTATTGATTTCCAGCAAGAATCACGCAGTGTGGGATTGATTTGGCATTTGCTGTAGAAGTTTTGCCAAGTTGGTCGTAACTCGTTGCCGTTGTTTCTCAGCAAATGCACAGTGATACATTCCTGGGTTTCATCTTTGAAACTGGTTTGTCAAGTAACCATATGGGATAAGGTAGCCTTAATGCAAGTCTTCTTCCTAGTTTCCTTGTATGAGACTTAGTTGCTGGCCTGGGTCAGATTTTCTATTAAGTGTTGTAACTGACATGATAGATGATAGGCTTAATATATGAAAGGGAATTATATGTAAACATTACACAAATAACTGTACATGTATCTATGTATATATAGTCAAATGCAAGCCAGGGAACTTTACTACAACTACACACCATGTACATAAACTACATAGTTCAACTACACACCATGTACATAAACTACATACTTCAACTACACACCATGTACGCAAACTACATAGTTCAACTACACACCATGTACATAAACTAAATAGTTCAACTACACACCATGTACATAAACTACATAGTTCAACTACACACCATGTACATAAACTAAATAGTTCAACTACACACCATGTACATAAACTACATAGTTCAACTACACACCATGTACATAAACTAAATAGTTCAACTACACACCATGTACATAAACTACATAGTTCAACTACACACCATGTACATAAACTTAATCAGTACAAGTAGTCAAGCTACTTAACTTATCTTCTTTAACAAGATCGCAATCCAAATAGCCAGTGTACATGGAGATCATTAGCTAATTGAAAAGTCTGTGACCTTTCATCTGTGTGATGCCTTCCACAATTAAGTATTGTGAATTGAATACTTCCCACTGTTATTATTGCAAGTCTTTCTAACCTTTCCTATATCTGGACTTGGGGAGTCAGTTACATTGTAATTGTAATTGAAATTCCAATTCCAATTCTGGAATTGGAATTGGTGTTCTGCTTTTAAAAGTAATTGGAATTGTAAAAATGTAATTGGTATTTGCAGTTACTTTTAAATTATGATTTCAATTACATCATGTAACTTTTTAAATCAAATTGTTTGCTACAAATAATCAATAAAGTATAATATGTTGAGTATATCATAGTTGTTTGCCATCATAAATGTATAATAGTAATAATTAATATGCAGAAATTAAATAAAGCTGCACTAAAATATTTTTGGGTGTTGAGTATGTCTATGTTTCCTCTATTCACAAACTTTTATTTCGATAAGGAACTGGTATTTTGGAATTGGAATTTTTTAGGTGGAATTGGTCAATTATATGTTAATTCCAATTACACACCAATTACAAATATTTGTAATTGGTGTGCAATTGAAATTAATACATACTTGACCTCAATGTCCCCATTGAAAATTAGATGGGATAGACTTGTGGGTGTATAATTAAATAATAATACTTAGAAGCACATTCTTCTTCCACGTGGGTGTCCAAACATTTCCCACTATGTCAGTGTTAGGTTTTGCCATTTTGGCCGACAATTTGGACTGCACAAGTGCATAAAAATGCAATATTTTAAAAGGATATATGTTTTTTTGTACAAGGAATGATTGAACTCATGCATTGGCATAACAAAATTAAGCAAGAATGTTGTTTAATGGCGGAAATATAAAGGGTAGTTTAATTGATGGGTCACAACGTCAGGACCCGTTCACGTTCGTACAGATTCGGACAGCATATCTGTGAATTAACATATTACACCATATCATGTGGCATGTGTTTCCATACAGCTGAAATTAAAATTATTTTATATGTCTGAATACATTTGGCCAATATGGTACTATTTTTTTTATTACTATTCTGACCAACCAACCTGTTTTTGTGTTCTAACCTTTAAGCACATCCCTACTGTAGGCTACTGCATGGGCCCAGAGTTTTTAAAACAGCATGAAAGCCATTCAAATTTCGGTCACGTTGCTGTCACCGAGATTGGGACGTATTATGGAGATTAGGCCTTTAAAAGGCAGAACTTTTTATTTTGTCCAGGGATAGGTGTCACGGGAGTTGTACTTTGCTAAACTGTGTCTGTGACTCTCTGCACGTAATTTGCCTTTGGAAGAAGGCTAGGCTAGTAACATGTCTACTAAGGTCTTCCATGTAATGTAGATGATGAAAATAATATTAGTAGTGTTATACAAATTATAATATGTAATGTCTTATTCAAAGCTCACTTGATAAGGCTGATTAGTTTTATATTGATGATCTGCCTTAGTTGTTATTCTTCTTCATTGTTCTCTATCCCCAGCTCTGTCTCTTTCACTTCCCACCCTCCTCCCCTTTCTAACGTCAATCCTTCTTCAATGTTCTCTATCCCCAGCTCTGTCTCTTCCACTTCCCACCCTCCTCCCCTTTCTAACGTCAATCCTTCAATGTTCTCTATCTCCAGCTCTTTCTCTTCCACTTCCCACCCTCCTCCCCTTTCTGATGTCCATCCTTCATTGTTCGCTATCCCCAGCTCTGTCTCTTCCACTTCCCACCCTCCTCCCCATTCTGATGTCAATCCTTCTTCAATGTTCTCTATCCCCAGCTCTGTCTCTTCCACTTCCCACCCTCCTCCCCATTCTGATGTCAATCCTTCTTCAATGTTTTCTATCCCCAGCTCTGTCGCTTCCACTTCCCACCTTCCTCCCCTTTCTGATGCCAATCCTTCTTCAATGTTCCATGCATTATGTTCCCTATCCCTTTGTGTTCGCCCACCTCATCGATTCCTACTGCCATGTCTTAACTGCATAAATGACAAAGCTCCATTGATTTGATTGTCCTCTCCCCGAACGACGGCAAACTTTCGGGGCAAATTATTGACTAGTTGGGCGCAAATTGTCAACTAACACGTAACGATTTGCTGCATGATGATCTGCGCCCACTTCAAATTGTCGCTTATTGATTGCCAGAGCGGTGCCAAGTATCCTGCGAGGAACTGCCTGCACCGTCTCAGTCCACCCAGCGGGACGGCAATCAGTGGTGCCTCTTGACTTGCTGCTGCAAACCGCTTGTTATTGTTACAAGCCAAGGTGAGTGTCATAGTTAATATGATCCGTGGCACTGAGAGCTCTTGGATTGTCTGGACTGCCGTCTGGTTCCACTTTTGATTTTATGTCGCTGAATAGGATGGTTATGTGATCAGTTTTGATGTTCTATGCATCTTACTTGAATCTGTTTTCCTAATCGTATTCTTCCTCGTTGCTCCCTTTGTAAAGGGGTGAGGCTAGTTCATGCACTGAACCCCAGGTGTTATCAATGTCCACTTCTCCCTGTTGGCAGCCTTTTCCTCCACTTGTCCTGCTCCAATAAATATATCACTGGTGAAGTCTTCATCTTCCGCTGTATTCTCTGGCTGAAGTAAGAAAACATCTTACAGCAGGAACCAGTCGTTTGCCTTTGACCACTGAGTCTTGATTGTCCTCGACTGATCAAGTGAGTGATGGAATGGGGAGGATAGACAGCTACAGGCAAAACAAAACGACAACTCAGGTGTTCTGATCCATCAAGAGTCAATACACACTTGCAAAGCTCTACCAGAGTCCGTTGGTGCATGTTTTTGGATGTTTCAACATTTCTGTGGCTTACGAAAATCGATGTAGAAACAGTTGGTGGAGATCTCCTGAATGTTACTTTTGTCTTCTGGAAATGTGATCAACTTGTTGTGGTAACATAGACCTCTCATTTGGAACTAGTGTCTCACAGTTGCTGCACAGCTGTTTGGAATTCTCACCGTGTCAGTGTTAGGTCAGTAGCTAATGTAATACAATTTTGCCATCATCTGAAGGCTAATCTTTTTAACCGTGCATATCCTCCTTAGCATATTCATCCATCTTTTGACAACTTTAGTATTGCACACCGGTTTCAAGATTAACCAACACTTTTATGCACCTTTGGGCTCTTGTTTCCGAGGGTTTTGGCATGATAGAAGTTTTTGGATTATTATTATTTTATACACTAGACAAACCATCAACTTCAGTGTTTTGAGCCATCAAGGTACACTTGGAATTCTCTCCTAGTTGCTGTCATGTTGGTTCCTGTTTTTGATTGTTTTAACCTTTTCTGAGATTTGTACAAACCCATGTGAATGCAATAGTTAAAGATCTAAATGTTACTTCCGGAAACTTGATCGTTTTGTTTTCAGCATGATACTTCACTGACAGTGCTGTTCAGTGGCCCATATCTCTGATATGGTAAAGGTCTCCTAAATGTTACTTCTGGAAATGTGATTTTGAGTATAGCATTTCACAATCTCTGTCATTCATTCTGGTGATGTAGACCTCATGTTTCAAAGATGTTAGTATTGCTCAACAGCTACTGAATACTGTATGTTAAAAACATTGCCTGGCAAACTAATAACAGAAAAAGGCTATAGATACAACTAAGTCACAGTGAGAACGCATCTGAGAAGTTTTAGAGGCTATCGTTGCTGCACGAACTCTTTGAAGTTCACTCCCTGTTATGTCAGTGTTAGGTCAGGAAACAATTTTGCTGTCATCTGAAGACGTCTTTTTAACCTTGCTTAATCCTTTGCATATATTCATTTATCATTGGTTTTTATGTGCCTGTGCATTAGGGTTTCTGAGGATTTCTGTATGAACAATAATAAGGAACAGTTTGGGGTAGTACGTATAGTTCTGTTGTGTCTATACAGAAATACTGTTTATGTCTCCCTAAGCTCTGGATTAACCGTAGCCACCATCATCAGACGGTTTGCTTTTTGTCCATTAATTGGAAAGTACAGTTTTTGGGACACCTGTGATGGGCGTAGACCGCAATTATAAGGCAGCCCCCTCAAGGGATGACGTATCCTGCATCCGATGGATTTAGGTCTGTATCTGAATAATCAGATACAGTCCAGTGTAGACTTATGAGATTGGCCTTTAGCCAGGGAAAAAGTGTGGTCTGTGGACATATTTCCATTCAGGAGAGTTGTTGCTTTTGTGGTTTTCCTATCAAGATTGCAGCTTTGTGTCACAGATTCGTTTGATCAAATACTGTCGATGAGTACTAAGGATATGTTTCTGTCGTAACAAAGTGACTATCAACCAAACATTTAAAGGTTGTATAGCGATTTTTTTTGGTTTGTGGTTCTCAGAGTACATAGGAATATAGTAATTATTTTTGTTGGTTTGTGGTTCTCAAAGTACATATGAATATAGTAATTATTTTCATTGGTTAACTATTACACAGATAGTTGGGATTCATATTATTAAAATGCCAAAATTCTTTGAATTTGTGGACCCAGGGCAAATAATTTATATTTCATATTGCAAAACAACTATAGACAATTTGTTACATTGGACAAGGGTCTGCAGTTATAGTCACTATTATGATGACAAAGGCATGCATTCGTTATACAGAAGTCAGTGATCCCATATTAAATTACTTTCCCTATCGACACTGCCTTTTTGCAGAGGTCATGTGCGCATTTTCAAACAAATCACAGCTGAAGTCTATAATTTCAAGCTCTGCCTTAATTGTGTTGTCATGACGACTGTACGATTGCATATCTACTATAACTCACCAGTGTGGCAAAGATGTCAGGTTCTTGCCTTGTAACAGTTCGCACTCGTAACAAGATTACAGTGCTTGTTTTTTAGGTTCAATATCAATTACATGTTCCTGTAAAGATTCCCAGTCACTCTCAGGTATTACCAGTACAATTTCATAGAGAACTAGATTTTTTATACCAGCGACATTAACAACCACTTTTAAGCATAAAACACCACCTTAAGCAGACCGGTGCTTAATCGCTGCTTTAAATCAGCCACAATCGGTCTGCTTAAAGTTGTGATCTGTGGTTTTGTTATTAATGTGTTTTGGTTTATCATGCATAATTGTACATATACATATTATATTTTAACTAGAAATTGTATGCCATAATTTTCTGTGTATAAGTGTAATACGTTATCAGAATTTCTATGTTACCATGTATAATATGCACCCCAACTTTTTAGCACCAACCCCCAATTTACCCTCTTCTGATAGTTTGGTTGAAGCATGGTTTACAGTTTCCCTTGGCCTGGTGTACTTGTTTGGTCAAGGTAGCGCCACGTTGCTTCAGTGTCTTCTGTCGTGACTGTCAGTGGCTTAGTTTATCGCTCACACTGCGGCACTATTTGGACTGTGCCCAAAAACACAATGTGTGTTAAGAATATATGTTTTTTGTACGTTGAATGAATGCATTGGCGTAGAACAAAATAAGGTAGGAATTGTCGTTTAATAATTAAGGCCAATCTATAGTTCTTGATTACTGTTTATTCGGTCGGGCAAATTTGTTACCATGTACACTTAGATAAAAAATGTGTATTATACATGGACAATTATGGTAGGTATGTAATTACTTGACCACTATTGAATTTGAGCACATTGTTTTCTGAAAGTTCTATATCCTATATCATATAATGGACAGTCTGCAGTGCGTGACACTATATATGCACAACCGGACAACGTATGATGCATCTAGACTTCATGCATCATAATGAGAATATAGTTCTGGCTACAGATGATTGATGGGGAGGAGAAGCTAGAGCCTTATAAGAGGACACCCACTTTGTCTTGCCAAGACGTCTTAGTGTGTTGTCACACATTCAGCCACAAGATGTTTTGTGTGAATCAAGGCAGACGTCAGCAGGTTTACTTTGATCACCAGTGTCATCATGCTTGCTTGTCACGCACGCTGCTCTCACAAGAGATTCTGCCCCAGGCGGTCACAAGCATATCAAGCGGTATCTCCACCGCAGCCACAATTAATTGGCCATGTTAGTATTTTAGGTGATTGTAAAAATGAGTACATAAAGTGAAATTGTTTTTCGTAGACTTTCTTGCTGACATGTTGAACACATCTAGTGAAAACTACAGATATCCAGCTTTTGTAACAGCCATTGATATCGACTAATATCTGAATATATTAATGTTAAAATATATTTTGAATAGCCCAACATTCACTGAACATCATATCTTAAACTGTTTGAAACATACATCATTTCAATGGCTTTTACCATCAAACATGCTAATATAGTTGAACATTTGATTAAATTATATTAAAACTATGAAATGTTACAATTTATTTAATTTATTAAATAAAAAAAAATGTAGTCTGATCCTTACAACATCAACCATAACCAGTGTGCATAATCAATAAAATATACTTACATAAAACCACACGATGAGATATAGAATAGAATTTAGAATAAACCACGGCCCACGTATAACCATTGCTCCCACCTCCACTACCTTCACCACAATGGCATGCCCCACATTGGAGCAGCAGCCAAGTATGTGAACAACAACTACGCAGACAGATCACCAGGCAGTGTAACATCTATGCTCGAAAATCTGAAATGGACAAGACTTAGTCTGGAACAACGAAGACGGCAGATCCGCCTGGGGATGCTCTACAAAATCAACCCAGCAAGTTTCTTCCACCACTCTGACCCAAGGACCAGAGGAGCACAACGCCTGCATCAGGGTCCAACACCCTGCCCTCTTTCACTCTTTCTTCCCCTGTACAGTGTCTGGGTGGAACCACCTCTATCTCCTCAGCCCCTTCACTGGATTCCTTCCAGAGTCGACTAGGCCGCAGTCTCTGCAATCTGCAGCCAGTCCTCACCACTCCATAAATAACTTCAGATCCTATATATATATATATATATATATATATATATATATATATATATATATATATATATATATATATGTATGTGTATATATATATGTATGTATATGTATGTATATATATTTTTAATATAGTTTTAACCCCAACCACTATCGTGGCCCCTTTGAAATTGAACCCCAGGCTCAAACCAGAACTACCAGTGGACACACACACTGCAGGACTTACAACGCTCTTAAAGAGCCCAGTCCTTGACAGGAAGAACATCTTTGTCAAGGGCAGGTAGGAATGTTGTTCGCCAGCAACGGCTGCAGATGTGAAATATTGGTCTGTGGGCAGCTGTGCTGGGGCTTCACGTGACATGCGAATCACATCATGTGACATGCGAATCACATGTTTGAACACACCCGCGCGCGGACACGCACACACACGCACGCACGCACGCACACACACCGAAACATAATATTTCATGCTGGCCATGATCTTGTATATTCATAAATTGCCTTCAAGTGAAAGCATAATGGGAGTGCAGTACTACGCTATGTTATAGTTTATGTTTTTGAACTCTTCCTAGTGTTACTGTTGAAAGATTGTCTATCATCAGGATAACATTTTACTTCGATATCATTTACAAAAATCTGTTTTAGCAGTTCAGTATTTTAATTTTTATGTGATAATTTTTAAATCCATGTGATTGTATCTTGGTACTAAATTTTTGGTGCCTCTCTGTTTTAGTATCTAATTTGTTACCAAAGTACCAACTAATTAAAAGTGATGCTTATTGCAATATGTCATTGCATGTGACTGAACAATAACATTTCTTCACCTAATAACTGCAAAACTCTTCATTTTTATTAGTATTGTTCTTTATAACTACACTGAATGCTGAACTAGTTACTACTACTGCTCAAGTCTCAAAGTGCAACCAAAATCAACGAGAATCTTGTGGTAGAATGTCCTATTGTTTTGTGGAGTCAGGACATTGTGTCCTATTGATTTAAGAGGTTCAGGACATTTTGTCCTATCACTTCTGTTTTCAGTGTGCATCACTGAAATAAAAAGTAGCCCTCCCATAGTATTAGTAACTACTTTTGGCTAAAGTACTGGGGCGGCTAGGAAATATTGAACTGAACGTTGACACCACAAATTATCACCCGATTCTAACGTTGTATTTTGCCAATCCACCCTTTAAAAAAGCAGTCCTTTTGGAAATCCCCGTGACTTATTAGAAATGCTGACAATGTTTCCGTAGTAACGACCGTGTGTGTTCGATCTTCGAACCAGCTTTATTCGTTCACCGGGAACGCGAAACATCATCTGGTTACTGTGACTCCAGTGATTCCAGGCTGGCGTAACCTGATATTGTAGACGACAACACGTTGCAAATACAGATTCAAGGGTCATTGTGGCGAAAAATTAAGGGGACGTCAATATTAGTAATGGCCGTTATGTTTTTGTCTATAATACGTAAACCGCCAATAAATGTGAACGCTTTCATTGAAAAATGTGCTGTCATATACGTGGGTTTGATAGAATCGATGTCGTACACTAAATGTGATCGTAATAAAAAGTGACTGTTATAAAAGCTCGGTAGTCATTTGATTAACTGTCTTGGCTGCAGAAAATCTGAGATGACAAATATCTCCATAGATTCACATGACAACTTCATTGGATCTCGGCAGCACTTTAAAGTACAACTCTTTTTGTTAGTTAACAGATAAGGAGCTAGTTGGTGTTTATAATGTCCAACTTCTCTTAATTTGTTATGTTAAAGTACATCTAAATTAAAAATTTTATACTTCGTGTTTTAATCTTTATTGCTGTAGTTTATTTATCGTCAGAAATTGTATAACACAGGAATTTGGTAGATCAATAGGTCACACCTTTTGTATGGATATTATTTTTAACCAACCTAGATGTTTTAAATACTAAGAAATTCAGTGTCACAATATCGTTCCAATGAAAATAGATGCACATTCCCTTTAAAATTCTGCTGTGGCACAATGACTTGGTCACCCACTACATATGTAGTACAATAGTGTCATGATTAGGGTAATGGGGCTTGTAATTAGGGCTCAGGTAATTGGCAGGTTGTGACTTGGTTAACTCTAAGCACTGGACACTGGGTCTATTACTGGGTTTGTTGGTGGCTGTCAATCACTTTGCTGCTGTGTGCTGGCTCTAATTGGAGGCTGAGGATGCTGTGATTGCTCTAGATGCTAGAGAAGAGAGGCTGATGAGTGGTTAGGGTTAACATAGGCCATGGCTGGTGCTTGCAAGGAGCGGAGGTGGGCGATCTATAGTGTTTCTGTCCGTTGGCAATTTTTTGTGTTTTCCTTAAAACACGGAATTGAACACCCACAGTTATCACATATCTCACGCAATTAAATTCTTTGCTAAGGATTTCATTGTCTACAGGTAAGCAAGTTTTTGGTCATGGATATGTTGTGGATATTCTGACATCATCATCTTTCAACCGTTTATTTCCTGTTGGGAGTGGATGCTCGGATCCTCCTCCGCCATTGCATCCTTCTCTGCAACCTCTGCCACCTCTGTGCCTCTCCTCACCACGTCTCGTTCTTAACCTTTGCCATGCCCTGCTGTGTCTTCCATCCACCGGCAGCCTCCACGCCTTCTCTGTCACATTGTGTTCCTCTCAGCATACAACATGTCCAAACCATCTTGGTCTGATATTGCTTAGTTCATCAGTTATGTGTCTTCCATCCACCGGCAGCCTCCACGTCTTCTCTGTCACATTGTGTTCCTCTCAGCATATAACATGTCCAAACCATCTTGGTCTGATATTGCTCAGTTCATCAGTTATGTGTCTTCCATCCACCGGCAGCCTCCACGCCTTCTCTGTCACATTGTGTTCCTCTCAGCATACAACATGTCCAAACCATCTTGGTCTGATATTGCTTAGTTCATCAGTTATGTGTCTTCCATCCACCGGCAGCCTCCACGCCTTCTCTGTCACATTGTGTTCCTCTCAGCATACAACATGTCCAAACCATCTTGGTCTGATATTGCTCAGTTCATCAGTTATGTGTCTTCCATCCACCGGCAGCCTCCACGTCTTCTCTGTCACATTGTGTTCCTCTCAGCATACAACATGTCCAAACCATCTTGGTCTGATATTGCTCAGTTCATCAGTTATGTGTCTTCCATCCACCGGCAGCCTCCACGTCTTCTCTGTCACATTGTGTTCCTCTCAGCATACAACATGTCCAAACCATCTTGGTCTGATATTGCTCAGTTCATCAGTTATGTGTCTTCCATCCACCGGCAGCCTCCACGCCTTCTCTGTCACATTGTGTTCCTCTCAGCATACAACATGTCCAAACCATCTTGGTCTGATATTGCTCAGTTCATCAGTTATGTGTCTTCCATCCACCGGCAGCCTCCACGTCTTCTCTGTCACATTGTGTTCCTCTCAGCATACAACATGTCCAAACCATCTTGGTCTGATATTGCTTAGTTCATCAGTTATGTGTCTTCCATCCACCGGCAGCCTCCACGTCTTCTCTGTCACATTGTGTTCCTCTCAGCATACAACATGTCCAAACCATCTTGGTCTGATATGGCTTAGTTCATCAGTTATGTGTCTTCCATCCACCGGCAGCCTCCACGTCTTCTCTGTCACATTGTGTTCCTCTCAGCATACAACATGTCCAAACCATCTTGGTCTGATATTGCTCAGTTCATCAGTTATGTGTCTTCCATCCACCGGCAGCCTCCACGTCTTCTCTGTCACATTGTGTTCCTCTCAGCATACAACATGTCCAAACCATCTTGGTCTGATATTGCTCAGTTCATCAGTTATGTGGCTTCCATCCACCGGCAGCCTCCACGTCTTCTCTGTCACATTGTGTTCCTCTCAGCATACAACATGTCCAAACCATCTTGGTCTGATATTGCTCAGTTCATCAGTTATGTGTCTTCCATCCACCGGCAGCCTCCACGCCTTCTCTGTCACATTGTGTTCCTCTCAGCATACAACATGTCCAAACCATCTTGGTCTGATATTGCTCAGTTCATCAGTTATGTGTCTTCCATCCACCGGCAGCCTCCACGCCTTCTCTGTCACATTGTGTTCCTCTCAGCATACAACATGTCCAAACCATCTTGGTCTGATATTGCTCAGTTCATCAGTTATGTGTCTTCCATCCACCGGCAGCCTCCACGCCTTCTCTGTCACATTGTGTTCCTCTCAGCATACAACATGTCCAAACCATCTTGGTCTGATATTGCTCAGTTCATCAGTTATGTGTCTTCCATCCACCGGCAGCCTCCATGCCTTCTCTGTCACATTGTGTTCCTCTCAGCCTACAACATGTCCAAACCATCTTGGTCTGATATTGCTCAGTTCATCAGTTATGTGTCTTCCATCCACCGGCAGCCTCCACGCCTTCTCTGTCACATTGTGTTCCTCTCAGCATACAACATGTCCAAACCATCTTGGTCTGATATTGCTCAGTTCATCAGTTATGTGTCTTCCATCCACCGGCAGCCTCCACGCCTTCTCTGTCACATTGTGTTCCTCTCAGCATACAACATGTCGAAACCATCTTGGTCTGATATTGCTCAGTTCATCAGTTATGTGTCTTCCATCCACCGGCAGCCTCCACGCCTTCTCTGTCACATTGTGTTCCTCTCAGCATACAACATGTCGAAACCATCTTGGTCTGATATTGCTCAGTTCATCAGTTATGTGTCTTCCATCCACCGGCAGCCTCCACGCCTTCTCTGTCACATTGTGTTCCTCTCAGCATACAACATGTCCAAACCATCTTGGTCTGATATTGCTCAGTTCATCAGTTATGTGTCTTCCATCCACCGGCAGCCTCCACGCCTTCTCTGTCACATTGTGTTCCTCTCAGCATACAACATGTCCAAACCATCTTGGTCTGATATTGCTCAGTTCATCAGTTATGTGTCTTCCATCCACCGGCAGCCTCCACGCCTTCTCTGTCACATTGTGTTCCTCTCAGCATACAACATGTCCAAACCATCTTGGTCTGATATTGCTCAGTTCATCAGTTATGCATAACACATCTATCCGTGTTCTAATAAACTGATCTTTGACAAATGTCACATCTTGTTTTTATTTTATCAATCATGTCCAATATATCTGTCAATTGTTGACAGAATATTTTATATCCACAATTGGGTCGGATTGACTCTTTGAATGCATGCATCACACTGCAACTTGTCAAATATGTGGTTTGGGCCAGTATTTGATTTGCTTGCCAACTCATCTTGAAACGTGCAGACATACAGATCTATAGGAAGTCCGATGTGTATGCCTTTTGGATGAGAATGTGAAATGAAATACCATATATATAGTTCCCTCTATCTGTGTCCAAGGCAGGGGAAGTAAAATATCCTATGCTGGGGGTAAATGTGTAACCTTCCGTGGACTCGTAGAACGGGTATGTGGTATCTATATATAAACCCAATAACATACTTAAATACTTGTAAGTTGCTTAATTGTTCGCATTAATAACAAACATTAAATTATTTCAAGTGAAGAGTTTAAATTTAATACATGCATTCATAATTCTCCCTAGTCTCTCACTATTTTGATGTCTGATCCCTTGGAATTTGATTCTCATTCTGTGGTCATTACAGGGGAAATCTTGCTCCCATATTGCTCCTAAAATGCTCCCATTTTCTCAATCCTTCAAATACTTCAGTTCCCTATTGGCCAGATTTTTCACAGGATTGCCCGTCTGACATTTTGGCGAGGCCAGTAGAACTAAGACAGACTCGTAGCGACTCAGTGAGCACGACTTGTAAGCAATGTCATGTCATTATGTGACTAGAGTGAGATGGTAGATTCACTTGGCTACGTCATTCACTCATGAAGCATTCATTTATATGCCCGGGCGAGCGACGCTTGGCGCACTTGGTAAGCCAGACGGCAGTTCTTGCAATGACCTTCGCATCACTGGACTTGTCCTATGAGTGTGGGAGGCAGCAAGGAATCCCGATGGATTGTCACTGACAAGTGACTGGCTTTCTGAGATAGCTGGTAAAGGCGATAGGCTTGTTTTGATATACATACATACATGCATACATACATACATATATACATATACATACATATATATATATATATATTACATATATATATATATAATACATATATATATATATATATATATATATATATATATATATATATATATATATATATGTCGTTAAGATATATGTATAGTCATATTTGTGTGTGTTTTAATTAATAAGATTTCAGTGAAATCGACAGCAATTAAATTGCTGTTTTGAAAATACCAGATGGAATAATGTAAATATGTGGCACTGAAAGAGTTAATCAAGAATATATTTCTCTGAGTTTCCTTGACATTTTTTTATATCAAAAAAGGAAACAGATTTGAACCTTTTTCATGTTTTTTTCGATGCATTAAGGTTTATATACCTCGTTGCTCCTATTATGAAAGAGTGAAGCTGGTTCATGTATTGCTACACAGCCCCAGCTGTCATCCCTTTCCACTTCTCCCTATTGGTAGCCTTCTCACTCCACTTGTCATCCTCCTCTGTTATCTCTTTCCACTTCTCCCTATCAGCAGCCTTCTCCCTCCACTTGTCAACCTCCTCTGTTATCCCTTTCCACTTCTCCCTATTGGTAGCCTTCTCCCTCCACTTGTCATCCTCCTCTGTTATCTCTTTCCACTTCTCCCTATCAGCAGCCTTCTCCCTCCACTTGTCATCCTCCTCTGTTATCTCTTTCCACTTCTCCCTATCAGCAGCCTTCTCCCTCCACTTGTCATCCTCCTCTGTTATCCCTTTCAACTTCTCCCTATTGGTAGCTTTCTCCCTCCACTTGTCATCCTCCTCTGTTATCCCTTTCAACTTCTCCCTATTGGTAGCCTTCTCCCTCCACTTGTCATCCTCCACCTTTCATCCCACTTTTCGCAGTCCTCTCATCTCAGTTGGTGACCAACATCATGGTGTCAACCGTTGATTACACATCTTGGGTAGACTTTATTTATTTTACAATAATTTTACAAGTTAAACATTTTTAAAAAACATTAACATACATTGTCTGGAAAAATAAACCCAATCATAAGTTGATAAGATCATTGTTTTCTCTATTTCTGGTTGGACTGCACCAAACACAAACACAACCAGACATGAGGTCCATTACAGTATTCCAATTACACACAGATTACAAATACCATTTCCAGTTGCACCTCAAACATACCAATTACAAAATTACCAAAATATCAATTCATATCATTAAGTCCATATTGAAATAAAACTATGTGAACACAGAAACCATGGATATATTCAGCACCAAAATATAGCATCTATCTTAAAGCAGCTTTATTTAATAAATTATTTAAATTTTGCATAGTATGGTACATATAATGGCAAGCAAATATAATAAACACATAGTACATTTTATTGATTATATGTAGCAAATAATTTGATTTAAAAAGTGGCATGATGTAATTTAAAAGTAATTAAAAAGTAATTGAAAATACTAATTACATTTTCACCAATTCCATTTACTTTTAAAAACCAAACACCAATTCCAGTTCAGGAATTGGAATTGGTATTTCAATTACAATGTAATTGACTCAATGTCTGTTCACCATTCGTATTCACAGTAAATATGAGCACACTCGAATGCAACAAAACAATTCAGATAGATCTAGGAGATAGTAGTAGCTGATAGTAACAGTCCGGAATGGTCTCTGTAACAGGAGTAGCTAATAGTAACAGTCCGGAATGGTCTCTGTAACAGGAGTAGCTCATAGTAACAGTCCGGAATGGTTTCTGTAACAGGAGTAGCTCATAGTAACAGTCCGGAATGGTCTATGTCGCAGGAATAGCTGCTAGTAACAATTTGGAAAGGTCTCTGTAACAGGAATAGCTGCTAATAACAATTTGGAAAGGTCTCTGTAACAGGAATAGCTGCTAAAAACAATTTGGAAAGGTCTCTGTAACAGCAATAGCTGCATGCTGGTAACAATTCGGGAAGGTCATCTTAACATTGACAAGGGACAGAAAAGAGAAGTAATGAAGACATTCTTTGAACACCAAAAGATACAAAGAAGATCATGTGCAACATCAGGAAAAGACAAGCAGAATTTCTAGGCATGTGATGGGAAAGAAAGTTACAACATCTAGTGAAAATGGAAAGATTGAGGGGAAAAGACACGGAGATCAAAAAAGAATTACAATCCTTGATGGTCTAGCAGCCCATCTATGATTAGGAATGAGCATCTAACATAACTGTATGAAGGCACATTTGATCATGCGAAATGGAGGGTCATGATCGCCTACGCCTGCAACAGGCAACTGATGTTGATGGTGATTGTATTAGGAATAGCTGCTAGTAAAACTCAACAGTACAAATAATAGACCTAACAGGAATTGCCCCGGCGGTCACAACAGACCGTTTGACACTAGTTGTTTGGGTGGGTGTAAAGTGTTTAAAGACGTGTCCTGTGACACATCGGTGACATGTTGTAGTGTGGGCGGCTGGAGGTCACGTCTCCCTGGCCCACGTACGACTCCTCCAACCAACTGCCTGTCCGAATGGGACGCGGTTCACTCGCCCACATGATCACTAGATGGTCTTGCTGCAGGAGTCTTTAGCCGTGGTCCAGTGGAGATGTGACAGTGTTCTGTTGTTTGAGATGTATTGGCCCCAAGGGTGCATGGCTTCACGTGATGTTATTGTGTCTTGTGTTCCCAGAACTATTTTCTGTGTTCTGTGTTGGAAACGAATGTGTAAACGATGGACGTCGCACAACTTAGATTTGCTGGTGATTAGGATTTATGAACTCAGTATTAGAATTTACAAGACCCTCTCCTCAATTAAGTTTTTTGCTTGTCTTGTTTCAGTTATTTCATGAAAAATGGAACCTGTCTAGTATCGTTTGAATAAATTTGTTATTTCATTTGGTGAAATCACTAGGCAAACTGTTAAATTATTTTTTATTGGATGCAGTAGCAATTTGACAAAAATAGGCAAAAGTGATCCTGCCCAACGACTATGTATTATAAGATAAGGCTATTTACACTTTCACTAGTTACCCGATCAAAGTCACTTATTTCAATGATTTTCACAAAAGTATACACTTTTTCATTAAACCAACTGTGCATATTACTTAAACGGTTCACACAAGTCCTACAAATTTGAACAACAGTGAACCTGATTCATGACATGTTAAATCAGTTGTTTTAAATTATTAAAGGTGCCTCATCAATTAGATTTTTTTGCTCGTCTCATTTCAAATTAATTTTGCAAAAATTCAAACCTACCTAGTATCCACTACAACATGCTAGCTCATTTGTGCAACTTTTATATGTAGTTTTTGTGAAATCATCAGACGAAGTATTAAATTATTTAATTCTGCATGCAGAATTTATTGAAGTGAAAATGGTAATGCTGAAAACTCACAAATTTCGCCCTTGGTGAAATTTCATAACTTTGTTGTGTGATCCGCGAGAGGATGAAAGCTTTGACCCCTTAAAATGTTTACCGTTTTGGATATCCACTATTTTGAACATTACCAGATCTAATGGCTGAAGTAAATTCTTTCGATGATTTGAAAAATAAAAAAAATAACTTTTTAATTAAACCGACTGTGGATATTACTTAAACTAGTCACACACTACATATTAGGACATAAATGAACCGGATTCACGATAGGCTAAATCAGTTGAGGATGCAGTTTTAATTAAATGGGTTGTCAGCTTCCATCATGTAGAATTTGCCCTGAACTGTACAAATGAAATAAATTGAGGTTTGGTTTGAAGTTGTAATAGGTAAACTGTCATTCTAAGTAAATTAAGCCTGTTTTTGTTTGTTTGTTTGAAATCTCTATCGATGCCTGGTTTGTGGTCCCTTTAGCACTAAAAATATTAATTACTCTAATAAATGATGATATATCATTTCTAAATCCATCAAATCAGCCGTGTTCAAAGTCAGATGTAAATGTATAATGTATGTTGTTAACTTTCCCAATTTAGATATTTACATGTGCTTTAAAATATGTATGGTTTGGTGAATAATGTAAAAGGTATGTTTGCTAAATATGTACTGCTGCTACATAATAAAACATGTACCTAAAACATAAAATAAATGTACATAACATAACAAAATCGACAAACAAACTTATTTACAAATTGCTAAGGAATTTTTAAAACTGGTGCCTAGGGGTTATCTAAACAATTATTAGAAGATAGTTTTATGGATGCCTGGTTGAATGTTCATGTTTTATTTGACTAATTTTTTCTGTGCTCATTTGTATGAATTTCATTTACTCAGAATGACTTTGGCTCTGAATCAAACATATCTGTTTATATATACATCTAGCTTGTAAGCCATGAAATAAACAACTCAGAAGTGTAAAAACACAAAGCTGATAAGAATGTTGTTGGAATCCTCAACCACGACAAAGCCAAAGAAGGAATACTTTCGACTCACTAAAGATAGGCAGATAAATCAATATTCTGAGGCAAGATTTACTGATATTTTCCATAATTACGTAGAGAACATTATGACATGGTCATCATGTGCGTAGGCACGTAAAATAAAGGATAACATACGGAAGACTTAAGACGTGATAGCTGGATCAGATCAAGAGCAAAACAACCTTGCTCATTGTACATAACTATGGTGATCCATCATGAAAATCGTGGCTGCTCAGGCAAGGTAGAATTATGTGGTGCAGAAAACTAAAGTTTGCAATAATATAATAACTTACCGAATGTTTTTTGTCAGTGTATTCCCGTGGGTATTATAGAGTGAATTGCTGTATTTTTGTCTACATCTAAAAATACCACTTGTAATTCCATTGCTATCTCACACACATCATCTGATATCTGCGGGACCATCTGAATGTCGAATGGCTCAACTGCAATGGATGACGTCAGCAATCCTCACATGGCCTCTGAGAGATCCCACCGATAGTTAATTCAAATACCGGGTTCCCAGGAGTCGAGCGCTCGCAAACGTCACTGCCATGCTTCGTATTTACTTGAGTTTGCCAGCCATCTGGATAGAAACTTCATTAAGATATGTTGATTTTTTACTCGTCGTTATTCTTGGCATTTCGTGTCACCCCCGCTCGTGTTGGATGCGTCACTGTCAGGCGAGTGGCTTGTTATTCGTCTGTCGAGTGCCTCCTCCACTTTTAGTTTATTTCCTGATGAATCTGCAAGGTATGCCGATTCATAATCATTATTGAACACAACTCGACAGCGGAGGAAGCCGGTGATATTTAGTGGCTTGTTTCTCTCTCTTCCGAAAATAGAAACATCTACATTGAACATTTTGGGCAAGAGAGATGGGCAATTAGTTAAATAACGTAATGATATGTAATCTGTGATGAAAGCCTTGCCATCGAAAACTAAAAGCTTCAGATGGTATGTGAATAGATGCTACAGGTTTATCGACAGTGTGCATTTCTTTATTTGTGTGGGTCCCGGCATTCTCAGATAAACTATAAATTTAGTTTTAAAAAGTATTCAGCAAATTTTTTTTTTTTTTCTGTCCAGTTTAGACTATTAAAAATGTCATTAAATCTTGACAACCAGCTTCCATGAACACCTAGCTGCCTCTTAACCATTTCTTTGATTGTTCATCCAGTGTACATCTGTAAAAAAAAATTTTTTTGTGAAAATACATATATTCTTAAAAATTCATTGGGTAAACATATTTATGAAGACAAATTGTCCATCAATAATTTTAAAGCCAGATTACTAAACAATGATTTTTTGTGTGTTTAACTGGTGAGACACGATAAACAGTAATATACCATATCATGTCTGCTCTCCCTTGGAGTGCAGTGCATGTTTGTATGTCAAATATGAACTAAAACAGTGTATGATAATGGGGGGTGTAATATCACACATAATGAGAAATCATAATGCATCCACTGTCTGGATACAGTAATATTTTTTACTGTTATCAAATAAAATATAAAGCTTGAAAGAAATATTTCTCTCTGAGCTGTAGATAAGTGTGGTTTGTGCTGTTGTCATGAGTTGGGGACATCCATTGACTGGAATGGGCAGACTCCAGCTCTGTAAGCGGTCCACAATTATCTTGACAAGCTCTTGTGCCACAGGGGGGTTCCAAAGGCTCAGTCGGTGCATGCTTTGTGCATGTGCTCAGCTACAATGCATGCTCATGCGACTCTTACCCTCATCAAGCATTCCGCTCTGCGAATGCAGTCTGCATTATGCGCCTGGCGCCATTTGCTGTTCGCACATCAACAGAAGCAGACGGTATAGTTTGCTCTCCTGACCTCATTGTGAGATTGCGCCACTTGCTCTAGAGCCATATGAAGATGTAGGCTGTCACTGCGTTTGCTGGCATTGTTGGCGCATCCAGGAAGTACATTTCTGGAGTTCTTGGAAGGGCTTTGAAGGCATTTGTTTGATGACTCTGACAGGGGTGCAGTCGGTTGTTTATCTGGTGCTACTGACGCTGCAGCAGGTGAGGTATGCTTTATTGAGCATGCACACATAAAAGTACGTGTGTATAGACTGCTCGTGGTATGTTGGAGTAGATCTGTGTTTTGCCATCACCAAATTGTGATGGCTGACTGTCACTGTGTTGGGATTGGCGTAATGTTGTCAATAGGGTTCCAGCTGCTACACAGAGTTATAGAGAGAGGGGCGCAGAAAGAGAAATGGTGGATAAAATATGTCATCTATATAAGAATGTCTGTCTCTGGTGTAAGTTGATATAATATTTATTTTTTAATGTTTGTATATAATTTAACTTATTTGTTGTGACTGATTTATTTTTTAACTTATATATATATATTTAATATAATGATATTTTTTATGTACTTTTGTACTTTCTTGTATATGGGTTTATTTAACTGAAATAAAAGTATTCGTATTCGGATAAGGGGAATACACACTTAGTTATGATTGGTAACAACAGCACCATCTGGTGGTAACGGGTATAGTTATGCAGTCCCAATGATTTAAAATATCAGTGCTGTCACAGAAATGTTGTTTGTTTGTTGGAAAAATTTGGTTGTAAACTTTACTCCAATTAATTTATCTACATGTATTAATGATGTATTTAAGACTAACTAGGGCACATAATTCTTATTATTATATTAAAAAATGTTATTATGTGTAGAGATTTTCACCTAGATCTTGTCAAGATGGCTTCCTTCGGTATATCCTGGTAAGAAGTCATTCGTACTGAGGAAGCCATCTTGATAAGATTGTTGAAAGTCTCTACAGTAAATAAAATGTTTGGATATGATAGTAATAACTGTAGTGTTATAAATTGAAACTATCCTGAAGAATGTTCAACAATCTTAAATATGGCACAGTGTTTAATAAAAAAATTTCAAATGAACTAAGAGATGTTTTAACATTAAGAACGATACAAACTAACATGTTGGGGAGAACATAGTGTAACAATCTGAATGCAGTATTCCAGTTTGACACAAAAACTGCAAAAAGCTCCCACCTAAGTTAATATAAAATATCTTAATATTCTCACACATGATAGTAATTTACACTTCTGAAAACAGTCACAAGGGGATTGATGAAGATTTCATTATGATAATTTGCACATAAGAAACATGTAGGCGCAGCAACTGTCCACACCATGCTTCTTCTATGAATGCAGTTGTGGAACAAGGCTCCAGGCATATCTATTTTAGGGGATGTTTTCTTTTATGCTTTTATTGTGTTACATGTCTGGCATCGCTAGAAGGTTGTGGGTGGATGGTGGGGTGGGGGGTGGATGAGGTGGTTCACAACTTGACATAAGTGTATTGTGTTTTGACAGTCGATTTTTATAAATACATTGAGCCAGTCGCTCACACACATGCACACACGCATGCACACATGCACACACGCATGCACACACGCATGCACACAATCATGCACACAAGCATGCACACAAGCATGCACACATGCATGCACACACGCATGCACAGATGTACCCAGAGAAAATTATGCTGGCAGTTCATAATCTTCTGTAGAAGGAAATTGTAATGAATGTCCTACGGTGGTGATTAATCATAACTGTGCCGGTGACAAATTGTTATTATTATTCTGCATACTCGGCAGTGTCTAGATATGCCGTGTCCCTGATGGTGTTCTTGAAATTGTTTGTGCTGGGAAGACAGAAGGGCGAACAATAATGTAAATTATTTGTTATTGTAATAATATTTTAAAATTAGAAATTCACTTGCCTGAGAATTATGCTGTCGAAAAATACAACTGCTGATTCCAGAACAGAGTCGTTTGCTATAATAAATGCATTAAAGAATGCGACTTAAAATACTGGAGATATGGAGATTAAGAGATCAGATAGACATTTTTAAGGTATTGATATCTTTGTCTGCTCGCCATCTGGTGTTTTGTTTTGGATGACAAGACTTGTTGTTAAATTGTGTGAAATCTCTTGTTATTTCAGGGCGGATCTGCTGTTGCCGTGTGGTCCTGCAGCCACCACCCTCCCTGCCTTCACCGACATGTGACACCACCACCACAGCCACCAGAGAGCTCCATCGGTGCTCCAAAGTTTGCAGCCAATCACATCGACAGTTTAAGTAAACCACGTAAGTGGCGTTTCTTGGACATGTTGATGAGGTATTTCTGTTGCAAAATATGTATTTGTTTGATAGGCCGGTGTGGAGTGGGTGAGAGACGTGGGGAAATGTGTAAAATCATGAAATAAGCTCGTGCAGCAGTTGGAGCTCGGTGGTGATCTGAGCTTAATTAATAAACTAATTTAGGTAACAGATTATAGAAAGTAAACACAAGGTTGTTGTATATTCTTAAATGAGTTTTACAATTTCTAACTCCAGTTTTTCTCAACCTTCCATGCATTAGTAAATGAGTGTTAGAAAGAATTATCCTTAGGAAGTTCATAAATTTAGTGGACTATTATACAGATGCCCTTGTCAAAGCATCTAAGAGTTTGAGGAAAGAAAAAATGCCCATATTCTCTGTAAGTACTGAAGAATAAAAAAAAAATATATATATATGCTAATGACCAAATAGTTGGAAATAGGTAACGGCTTATAATGACTGTTATTTTTTTATTAAAAAAATTCAACACATATGCTTGTAAGTACACAAATCCTCAGCATACAAATTCTCTCAGCTGTTCGAGTTGACATTAACCTGACCAGACTCACTCGGTTCGTATCCACTTGTATACACTTCAAACACATGGATTCTGGTATCTCTGTCACGCTGTGTTACCCAGATTTCCTGTTACGTGTCAAGCATTTGATTCACATTTAAAATAAAATGATGCGATATGTCACTAGCCTGCTCTTCACTGTATGATGATAAAGATCTTATTAATCCATGTTTGAGAAATAAATAGTTTAGTGGCCATTACAGAATTCAAGTCAAGCCTTGGTTAATCTTAATCAAGCTGACATTTCAACCAGTCATGGCTGTAATAAGTTGGCTTCAGCATCAGTTTATAGTTACTGGTGCAGTTTTCGAGCCACTCCAGTTTTCGACTCATTAAAATCTCGCTTGATATCGTGTTAGAGATGTCACAGCGTCTGTTTACGACAATAACAATATAGAGTCTTGTCTGAGCAAAATATATTTTTATATATAATATAACATGGAACACATATATGTTCTTGGCCACGTGACAATAATAGCCCTTTTTGTGGTAGATGTATGGCAAGCCAGTCTTGTCATAAAAGTAGGCATAATTAAAATGTGTTAAATATACAAGAACAAATTTAATACATTAACGTTATATATTTAATACAAGTATATGTGTATGTGTTATATAAAGCGCTATGTCAAGTCTGGTTGTTATAAAAAGTTGAAATAATTGGAACAAAGTGGTAAAATGAAAAAAGATTGTCTGTACGGCTTGTCATAAATATAGGTCAAATTCCGCCGGTTTCCTCGACTCGCGCGACTGGTTCAGACGTTCAATATTTGTAAGTTTTTCACTCAAAACAACTGTTTTAATAATTTGTTTGCATTGAATAAATGAAGTAGCTGTTGCTGATTTGGTATATCGATCTCTTACACAAAATGTTTCTTCAGATTTAAAAAAATATATTCTATTAAGTAGGTTGAAAACTACACCGACCAGTATAATGGAAATCAGAAACAAATACAAAATTAGCATCAATTTAATTAAAACATTATGATGCCATTTATCCTGTATGTTGAGCTGGTTAAGACAATCAGAATTGACCTGCTCTGTTCTTTTTTTATTAACTATATTAAATGCATTCCGACAAGAGAAGAACCTTAAATGTGGTTGCATCAAATGTGAAATGGCAACTATTTTGTCTTCATTTCTCTCAAACAATATCCATGTTTTTGACTAATAATGTTAACTAATAAGGTTTTTAAAGGTTTCTGAAATGTGCAGTAATTGTATCGTGCTCTACGACAACCAAATATTCCCAGTTTTGTGTACTCCAGTTGATATGGAAATTTAAAAGCAGCATTCATAAATTGCAAATATTTTCTCAGAAGCAACTTCTCAAAGTATGTTTTGCATTCAATCTGTGAACAGGTAATTTATTTGCATATTACTAATATTAATAAAATGACATTGCACATTTTCCAGTACAACACACATTGATGATATATCATGGTAATCAAACTGAACATTCGTGGTATAAAAAGACATTGCCATCCAAGCAAGCAACAGAATTATAATGGCATAGATGTGATCAGCACATCCTTGAATTAAAATTAATGTTCTCGTGGAGCGGAAAAGTTGCAATCTAGTTTAGTCCCAGTAGAGATGACGAGGGCCTGATTCCCAGAAAGATGTAATCTCATCTAAAGCTCTCTTGTCTGTACAGTGACAGAGTTATTCTAATCTGACCAAATGTCAGAATAGATAAACTTTACTTGGTACATCAACCAAATCAGAATAAGTGTAGTTCACTGAGGCTGGTATGGAAGAAATATGTGGAACTTGTTAAAGATGCATTTAAAGGGAATATGTAACCATTCTCATTGGTTAACTCACACAGGGCTTCATATAACTAAAATGCCCCAATTTTCAGAATTTTTCAGTCACAATGGTCATCTAAAATAACAATGTTATGCTGCACATTGTATATATTTACGAAAACTTGTGTAAAACGGGAATTTAACCGACCAACAAATCACCGGATGAAAAACGTTATATTTACCTTGACAGGTAAAGATTTACTGGTCTGCATTTTTATTGCCATACAGTGATCTATATAGATATTGTAAAAAATAATTTTTATATTATTGCCAAATCGTGTATTTTCTATAATATTAACACATAACACATCACAATAGTAACACGTTTTTGGGGAGGATTATATTTAAACAACCAAGATGTTATAAATACTAATAAATTCAGTGTCGCAATGTCCCAACCTCAGTGGCAATGTCCCAACCTCACTGGCAATGTTCCAACCTCACTGGCAATGTCCCAACCTCAGTGGCAATGTCCTAACCTTGCTGGCAATGTCCCAGTCTCAGTGACAATGTCTCAACCTCAGTGGCAATGTCCCAACCTCAGTGGCAATGTCCCAATGTCAGTAACAATGTCCCAACCTCACTGGCAATGTCCCAACCTCACTGGCAATGCCCCAACCTCACTGGCAATGTCCCAACCTCAGTGGCAATGTCCCAACTTCACTGGCAATGTCCCAACCTCAGTGGCAGTGTCCCAACTTCAATGGCAGTGTTCCAACCTCACTGGCAATGTCCCAACCTCTGTGGCAGTGTCCCAACCTCACTGACAATATCCCTACCTCAGTGGCAATATCTCAACCTCAGTGGCAGCGTCCCAACCTCAGTGGCAATGTCCCAACCTCAGTGGTAATGTCTCAACCTCAATGGCAATGCCCCAACCTCACTGGCAATGTCTCAACCTCACTGGCAATGTCCCAACCCCAGGGGCAATGTCCCAACCTCATTGGCAATGCCCCAACCTCACTGGCAATGTCCCAACCCCAGTGGCAATGTCCCAACCTCAATGGCAATGCCCCAACCTCACTGGCAATGTCCCAACTTCACTGGCAATGTCCCAACCTCAGTGGCAGTGTCCCAACCTCAGTGGCAGTGTCCCAACCTCAGTGGCAGTGTCCCAACCTCATTTGCAGTCTCCCAACCTCAGTGGCAATGTCCCAACCTCAGTGGAAATGTCCCAACCTCACTGACAATGTCCCAACCTCAGTGGCAACGTGCCATAAGCAATGCAAATTGTTGTTCATTTCCTTTAGAGGTGCATCTTCAGTTTGATTTTTTTGGTAGTCTCATTTCAAATACATTTTGTGAAAAACCAAGCCTACCTTCTAAGTATCCACTGCAACATTCTAACTCATTTGTGTAACTTTTGATTGTAGTTTTTGTGAAATCATCAGACAAACTATTAAATTACTTACTGCATGTTCAAGCATAAAGTGAAGTGAAAATTGAAATGCTGAAAAATCACGATTTATTTTCACTCTTGGTGAAATTTCGTAACTTTATCATGTGATCGGCGACATAATTGAAGTCACGCCCTAGATCGGCATTAACTTGCACAGTGTTTACCATTTTGGACATCCACTAGTTTGATCAACTTTAAGCAAATTGCAAAGTGAAACTTGCTTGGTAGGTGCATAGTTGGATAGTATAGTAAAACAGATAGCTTTGCTAAAGCCTTCGACAAAGTGCCTCACCTACGTCTTCTATCAAAATTGACCTCCTACGGAATCACTGGAAACACTCAAAATTGGATCAAATCTTTTCTATCCAACTGCAAACAGAGAGTCTCAGTTAACGGTGCCCTGTCGGACATCACAGATGTCACATCTGGTGTCCCACAGGGTTCAGTTCTAGGACCTGTCCTCTTCTTACTCTACATAAATGACATAAATGGGAACATCAAATCTTCTATACGCCTTTTTGCAGATGATAGTATTATATATCGTAAAATTTCTTCCAAAACCGACCATGAAATTCTCCAAACTGACCTTAGCCAACTCCAAACATGGTCAGACAAATGGCAAATGGAATTTAATGTATCTAAATGCGTCCACCTTCCAATAACAAACAAAACTAAACCCAGCACACACAAGTACTCGCTTTCTGGCCAGCCATTATCCACCGTATCCAGCCACTCATACCTCGGAGTAAAATCGGATTCCAAATTAACCTGGACAAATCACGTCACTGACATAACTTCAAAATCTTCGAAATGTTTAGGCATGATTAAACGAACTCTTGGCCCATGTAAACCCGAAGTTAAGCAAACAGCGTACAACATGCTAATCCGGCCAAAACTTGAGTACTCTTCACCCATATGGAATCCCCACACCTTTTCGCAAATTAAAAGCCTTGAAAGAGTGCAACACTCTGCTGCCAGATTTGTTAAAAATGATTACAGACGGAACACAAACCCAGCAGATCTAATTACTGCCCTTGGATGGCCAACCCTCGAACGAAGGCGCATTATCAAACAAGCCACTACCTTCTACAAAATTCTAAACAACATTATTGAGATCACCCCCCCTCCGGGCCTACTAACTCGCTCTCGAACCCGTGGACAATACATAGCCCCCAAGTGTCGTATAAATGCAATGGTCTTTTCATTTTATCCCAGAGCCATTCGCATATGGAATATGATTCCATCAAAAATTACCAACATAAAAAACCCAAAATCATTTCAAGAAGCTATTATGGAACTCCCTTTCACCACACCTCCTCACCTAAACTGCCTTTAAAACACAGTGCTCAGCGTAAACTTATCCATGGTGTGGGTATGGAGACTGTCTATGTGTGCATGTGGCAAGGCAGCGACAGTATCCATACACACAACCAACCTATTAACAATTTTCGTTAAACATCCTATACATAAAATAAATAAAACTATCAGATAAAACCATTTCAGCAACATTAATTATACTAGTCTTAATCGAACGTACCACCCACAGCGCATGTGCACAGTCCACCACAAACTCCTGCGTTAGCCCAAGTTTGGGCTGTTTGGAGTAAACCACTTGAGACTTGAGATAGCTAACTGTCATTAAAGTAAGCTTCAACATTATCATTGTGACCCATGCCTATAGGTAAATTTATGTTCTGGCTTTGTTGGTGTATTTCATCTGATGTAAATCGCATTGTTTGCTTTTGTTGCATGCAAATGGCATTGGATTAGCTGTTATTCCAAGAATGATAACCGTGTTTTACAGATACTGTATAACTATTTTTCATGATGTGTTAGATTATAACCATGGTTCAGTTGGTTACTGCAGTGGAACACTGTAAAACAATTTAGCAAGGTTGCCACCCAAAGCAATAAATCCAGATGGAAGTGGACAAGGAAGCCATTGGCTTATCGAAAGTCCAATCAGTGATTTTTCATTGATGTGTAGCCTGCCCTTACCAGATATCTGTAAATTTTATTTTTAAACATAAACATATTTTGTTAGCATTAACTCAGTCAGTAGATAATGTGTTCCATTCATTTATTGTCTTGTGGGAGAATGGGTACTTTTTACATCCAATCTACACTTGTTTTTTATAATGCTCCTTTGTGCCATCCATATCTACTGCTCACTTTAAGTTGGAGGACAATATTTCTATCAATATCTTGATAGCCATTCAATATTCTAAAAACTTCTATTTGGAATCCCCTTAATCTCCTGGTCTCTGGTGTTGTCAACCACGCTATATCAGGCGATTTTCATAACTGAGGTCTCTCATTTCTGGAATCATCACTCGCATGGTATTGGAGGAAGAGTCATAGAAAGAGAAGAGCTTAGTTGATAAAGATCAGTATTACAAATGCAGGATGTCAGACATTCCACACATGTAGGTGCGGTGTTCCCTGCACAGTCGTAAGTGTCGGCTACACTGCAGGTTTCTAGAATGCTCCATATTGATAGTTCGTCCATGTGCCCAACCTCTGTGTACTCCTCGTGGGTCACTGGTGGACTGGGTCAAGGATGCAACTCGAAGGAGTGCTTAGTCGGACCATTGTGTGGTGTTCTCTCATAAAACTTGTGTGATTTGTGATTCAGTGCACTTCACCCCTTGACCGGGATGGTCAAACACAGAGTCTATGCCAGCTAGGTCTGTCTTCTGCTGTGTGCCCTGTGTAGTAGGGTTGGTAAACTTTGCTTGGTTCAGTGCTGTGTGTTATCCAGCCAGTTTTTCCTGTGGCTTTCTCTTGCCCTCTAGGGTGCCTCACTGCTAAAAATAATTTTGTTGGTTAAAAAAAACTTTAAAAGAAGAAAAATTTCTAGGGGGCCAGGTAGAAAATTTTTTTTTTTGTGATTTAAGAAATGTTTCAAAGGAGAAATTTTCTTGGCTTAAGAAAATATTATCTAAATTCAAGAAAAGTGTATAGAAATATTTTCTGATTTATCCAAGAGATGTTTTCTTATCTAAGACTAAGGAATGTTTTTTTAAATCAGAAAATAATTTTCTTGAAACTACCGTGAAATGACAATAGGGAGCAAGTGATATTTTTGCCAAAAATTAGTTAAGTTAACTATGACAATGATGGGACCAAAAGCCATATTTTAACGTCATAAAACTTTTTAGATGGCAGATTTTCTACAAATGACATGACATAAAGGAGGAAGTGACAATGGAATTGTGTATTATCATGACAAAAGGTGGTAAGTGTGTGACCAATAGCATCACGCATTATTGCGACAGCCATCCAGTCTGTCCATAGCTCTCATACCCAGTAAGGTCGTTCCTTGTCAAATGAACCAATTTTCAGGAAATAAAAAAAGGTGATGTATCAGAATGTCCTAACATTTTATCCAATTACCAAATGGTTATATCTGAGCAGCTTTGCAGAAAGACTAAGCTAAGGGGTAAACGCATCCGTTAGTTGGATATATTTTCAGGTGCCTCTAACTACAGAGCTTAAATTTGCTGAATGTCTAGACATATTCGTACAGATGGGCGTCACAAAATTAAAGAATGAGAAGGATAATGTATACTGTCAGGGATACTTGTAATGATTAACTGTTGTTACTATATCTTCAGAATAATTCAGCTTATATTTTACGAATTTCAGTTTTAAAAATGAAAATGTGGGACAAGTCTTATGATCACCGTATTTGCACTGTGCGCAGTCCTTTATCAGGTAAAACGTATTAAAATTTTGCTATGTTGTTCTGTCTCATTCAGTTTACACTGCAGCTGAAATAACACTGTTCTCTCTAATTACCTTTTGTCCCAAATCGGCCAGGCATAGCCATATACCATAACTGAGTGACAAAGTTATGAAACTATTACGAATTATTGTGCAAGAGTAACAGCTATAAGGAGAACCATATTGACACAAAAACTGGAAAAGGTCACATGCCTCAACTTTGAGCATTGCCAAATTTAAACAAAAACTTAATTCTTAAAATGTATATTGATTATTACAACTGGTCACATAATTCAGTCATAAGACCTGCCTTGTTGCTTCTTAAGGGGATTTATTCAAGGGTGATTTGATTGCGCCTGCTGCTTTATGTCACAAAATTATTTCTGTGTAAAAAAATTATAAAATTACAAAATGGAGCAAGTGACACAAAGTCACCAAATAAACATGTCACAAAAAGTACTAATAATTTTTTATAAATACACTTAGTCAAATAGTCCAAAGAATGGTGTACAATTATCGTACTGTAATAGGGATCGTACGTCTTGTGACCTAGTTTTAGCTCTGAAGTCCACTGGCGACCTCGACTGTTTTGATGCCTGTATAAAGAATAGGATCATATTTTGTTTTTGGGTGTATTCACAGAACTGACACCAGGCAGTGTAAATTTTTCTGGTTTCAGACCGATGACAATTTTTTAAAGACGTGTGAGAAGCTTTGTATATGTGAATGTTTATGGTAATTGTTAGAGTTATTTTTATAACTGGATACCATGTATTATCACTCGCCCACTGCCGGCATAGCAACATCTATGTGCATAGCAAATCTGTTTTCTTTACTCAAAACAGTCTGTTTGGGGGCATGAGTTTTGTGGGCTTATGTTAAGTATTTAAAGATTAAAGATTTTTTTACTGATTCCACACGTCTAAATTAACAGTTTTAGTGATAATCCATAGTATGTTTTTAATATATGGAGCAAGATCCGATATTGAAATAATTATTTCAGGGACAATTAATTGGGAATTTACATTTCTGACTCTTCAAGGTTGTCTGACACAGTTGGTCCTTCTGATCAACAAACATTGTGATTAGAATAAGTATTGTCTATTTATAAGTTCTTATGATTGTAGAAACTTTAAGTATTTTACTGTGTCATTACTTACAATAACATTAAAATTGATACTGAAACATTTGTATTACATGAATTACGAAGTTTCTGCTGTGACTGAATCTGGTGAGTCTAGGTTACAGATGGAGACCACCATCATTAGAGCCCATAGTGTATCACAGCATCAAAGACAGTGAATAGAAAATGTATAATAAAATATGTAGTTTCAATGCTGTTTACTGTAAATTATGTAACATGTTCTGCAAAAGGTAATAGTGTCATTCCCATTGACTAGTACACAATAAATTGTAATAACTATACCTTCTATGTATGCAGGATGTAGGATGTTTTTGAGATGGTGTTGTGTTAGGTGATGTCACCAAACCAGGAGAGCTTGCGTCATTTCACCGTTGATGTTTTGTGGTTAGTTGTGACTAATTCATGGGTAATGCACTTATCCTATATGGGTGGTCGTTGAGGCACCTCTGGTGATCTGACAATCTCTCTCCACTTTGTCAGTCCACGTGCTGCCACGTGTATCATAGAAGTCAAATCCTGTCCAATTCTTCCTCAGACGGCCTCTCTTTCTCCTGCCTCCAACTGTGCCTTGAAGGATGACTTGTTAGGTGAGTGTACCTTGTGACATGTCTATTCCATTACCAGTAAAACCACCATGCAATTTACCAACATACCAGTTAAGCTGTGAACTCATCTGTTAATCTTGTTCTGTATTTTTTTTAACAACTTTTTAACAACTAACAAGCATTTAACAACTCAGTGACCTTGATATTTGACTGTTTGACCTTGAAGTCAAACTCCTTGGAGCCATTTACTGTACCAACGGGTGAGCCAAATTTTGTGATGATAGCGATCACCGCTTTTGAGTTATGGATATGGATAGTCAGACACACATGCGCATACGCGTGCATGCACAAACGCGTGCATGCACATGCATGCCCACAGCACACATAACTGATTGCAGTATTCATGTTGACCTTCAATGTTGGAAACAAGACTAGACACGTCCATGCACTCTCTTTTATTGCCCCGCATTTAGACATTGTGATACTGATTTTGAAATTGTGCAGGTAAAAAAATACTTTACTGGATAAAAATGTCTCCATTCAGTACTGAAAATAACATTAACTGCACATTTTATGTGATATGAAACGAATATAATATGTTTGTCAAAATAAAAAACTACTAATAAAAATTTACATATGCACGGGTGAAACAAAATAAAAAAAACATGGTTATTTTTCGATCTATGAAATTTTGTTTTAATCTCTACTTTTTGATTCAAATTAAATTTTAACAACCTAACAAGAGGTTGTTTTTTCAATAATAAAACATAATAGACTAATAATAAAATGATAATAGAATAATAGTAGAATAATTATATAATTACAAAAGAACAATTATAGTTGAACAATTATAGAAAACAATTAACACAGATGAAAATACACCAGAGACAAATTCATAAAATTACTTAATTGTTTAATTGCTCACTGACATTATGAGAACCTGTTAGGTGAAAATGTCCAGGGCGCATATGCAGCCAAAGAGATCATGCGTGGTTAATGCTCACTTTATATGGCCTCCTCTGATCGCTACCTGATTATTATGCTTGGTGAAGTGAATTTAATTGTCAGCGAGTTCCTTCTCTTGAAGGGTGAACATTAAAGCCACTAACGATCACATCCTCTTGCCCAATTTAATAGCAATTTCTTTTGCACCAGTGGCCATTGGAAGCTGGCTTCAGATGCTGGCTACGTGGTGGTTTTGGCATTCTTGCCAAAATAATTATTACATGTTGCATGTTAATTGTAAGTGTTGGGAGGGGGTTATTAAAAAATGAATTCCCTATGACGTCAAGCATTATGCAATGTTCATTATTTCTAACAAATATAAAATAATGCGTGAAATGGCAAGATTAGGAACATTTAGTATTTTTTTTAATATGCCTGTTTAAGGAATTTTATTGGTCTTTAGGAATCTTTTAGGTGTTTGTTCTCATAGAGGTATATGGTTGTGGTAGATGTTTGTTCTCATAGAGGTGTATGGTTGATGTAGATGTTTGTTCTCATAGAGGTGTATGGTTGATGTAGATGTTTGTTCTCATAGAGGTGTATGTTTGTTGTAGATGTTTGTTTTCATAGAGGTGTATGGTTGTTGTAGATGTTTGTTTTCATAGAGGTGTATGTTTGTTGTAGATGTTTGTTCTCATAGAGGTATATGGTTGTTGTAGATGTTTGTTCTCATAGAGGTGTATGGTTGATGTAGATGTTTGTTCTCATAGAGGTGTATGGTTGATGTAGATGTTTGTTCTCATAGAGGTGTATGGTTGTTGTAGATGTTTGTTTTCATAGAGGTGTATGGTTGTTGTAGATGTTTGTTCTCATAGAGGTGTATGTTTGTTGTAGATGTTTGTTCTCATAGAGGTGTATGGTTGTTGTAGATGTTTGTTCTCATAGAGGTGTATGGTTGTTGTAGATGTTTGTTCTCATAGAGGTGTATGTTTGTTGTAGATGTTTGTTCTCATAGAGGTATATGGTTGTTGTAGATGTTTGTTCTCATAGAGGTGTATGGTTGTTGTAGATGTTTGTTCTCATAGAGGTGTATGTTTGTTGTAGATGTTTGTTCTCATAGAGGTATATGGTTGTTGTAGATGTTTGTTCTCATAGAGGTGTATGGTTGATGTAGATGTTTGTTCTCATAGAGGTGTATGTTTGTTGTAGATGTTTGTTTTCATAGAGGTGTATGGTTGTTGTAGATGTTTGTTTTCATAGAGGTGTATGGTTGTTGTAGATGTTTGTTCTCATAGAGGTGTATGGTTGTTGTAGATGTTTGTTCTCATAGAGGTGTATGTTTGTTGTAGATGTTTGTTCTCATAGAGGTATATGGTTGTTGTAGATGTTTGTTCTCATAGAGGTGTATGGTTGATGTAGATGTTTGTTCTCATAGAGGTGTATGGTTGATGTAGATGTTTGTTCTCATAGAGGTGTATGGTTGTTGTAGATGTTTGTTCTCATAGAGGTGTATGGTTGTTGTAGATGTTTGTTTTCATAGAGGTGTATGGTTGTTGTAGATGTTTGTTCTCATAGAGGTGTATGGTTGTTGTAGATGTTTGTTCTCACAGAGGTGTATGGTTGATGTAGATGTTTGTTTTCAATGAGGTGTATGTTTGTTGTAGATGTTTGTTCTCATAGAGGTATATGGTTGTTGTAGTTGTTTGTTTTCAATGAGGTGTATGTTTGTTGTAGATGTTTGTTCTCATAGAGGTATATGGTTGTTGTAGATGTTTGTTCTCATAGAGGTATATGGTTGTTGTAGTTGTTTTTTTCTCATAGAGGTATATGGTTGTTGTAGATGTTTGTTCTCATAGAGGTGTATGGTTGATGTAGATGTTTGTTCTCATAGAGGTGTATGGTTGATGTAGATGTTTGTTCTCATAGAGGTATATGATTGTTGTTGATGTTTGTCCTAATAGAGGTATATGGTTGTTGGAGATGTTTGTTCTCATAGAGGTGTATGGTTGATGTAGATGTTTGTTCTCATAGAGGTATATGATTGTTGTAGATGTTTGTTCTCATATAGGTATATGGTTGTTGTAGATGTTTGTTCTCATAGAGGTATATGGTTGTTGGAGATGTTTGTTCTCATAGAGGTGTATGGTTGTTGTAAACATTTTGTCCGGCCAAGTTTGGATGTTATGGGTCGCATAGTAAAAATATTTTTTATAGAATGTAATTATATTATAAATGACTTCTTGACCCATGAGAAGTCACAGCTGTAGAAAAGGGTGGTGAAGATATTTACTAGAAAAAACGTTTGCATTTTTGTATTACTTCTTGAGCTTTGAGGAATCACAGCTGTAGAAATGGGCAGTCAGAATATTTTTTTGGGGAAAAATTTTACTTTTGAATTTCTTATTCATCTGAAGTGAGAGCTGAGGGAACGGACTAAGTGTCTATTGCTGTGAGAGAAGTTTTTTTAGCAAACGTGCTTAACGGTGGATCCAGCAAGTTTAACGATTGCAATTACAAACGAGCTCCATCGTTGCGAGAACGGCCCGAACTTCACATACATCGTACAATTGCCTTTATCTCCTGTCAGTATAAAACTCTTTCCTGCTGGTTATCGACGTGGAAACATCTATTTGATCATCCACAAATCCTGTTTATTGCGGCAGATTCGTCTGACCTGATTATATAGAGGGTATAATTAGGTAACTTGCGTGGGCAGAGAGGGTTCGGTAAGTAATGGACGGGAAAGGCTTACGATGCATGGAATCTGCATGGCTTAGAAAGAAATAAAGTGTGACCGATAAAATTTTGCAGTGGGTTTGATGGTTCAGTTTGGAGAGTACAGCTAGAATGTCACCTTTCTACACTTAGGTAGTTTTGAGATATTTGTGAAATGTGTGCCTAGTTCTGCTTTTCCACCTTGTTCAGTTTAAAAGTAAGTTATGCTAGGTTAAATATTGTTATTATTGAAAGGAAAAATATATGAAGTAATATAATGTTTGGGTTTGCTCACTCTCGTCTGTCACTGGGGTCAAACTTTGCTGTCTCCCGATTCTATCCCACGTTGCCGTTTTCAGTTCTACTGGCTCCACGCACAGTGCTTCCCTTAGACTGTCGAGAACTATGTATTAGAAAGACTGGTTTGTCTTGGGTTGTGTTTCCATGTGCTGGTTGCCACAGCATTGACTTTGATGCCTTTAATCTTTGCATCTGAAGCTGTGCCCAGCATTTCTCATAATTTCTTAGATAAAAAGAAATGCAATACTTGGCAATAATGCCTTCATTAGTAAGATAGATAATGATGTAGATAAAACAGCAGCCTAATGCGTGGGAGAGAAATTTGGTGCTAGTTACTTGAATAATAGAGCAGTTGCGTGTGAACAAATTGGCTAAGTGATCCTCACCAGTATGTAATTTGCATTCATGTTGCATATATACAAACCGGCCGACTTCGGCTGTACATGATAATATGTTAAGAAGCAATCGAAAATCTACAGTGTTGGCCTGTTTGGCATCGCCCACGGGCTACGGCAAGGCGGACGAACATTTTCTGTGGTTGCCAGATCTTGCCATAATTGAATCTTCACGCACTGGACGTGAAAATTAGCCTGTTTGCAAATTATCAGAGTTTAGCAGATGACAAAATTGAATTCCGTGAGGCCTGCAATGGCCTGTCGAGGGGAACCATCGCAGTCGATGTCTATTGATTCTTGTGCTAATGGTCTATAGTCTTTTGCACTCTGTCTGTCGCAGATGAACAACGTTTCTGTGTTACAATTGGCAGGTCGGTGTATAAATAAACCAGACGAATCACAGTGTTTCTGCACGGGACGTCAATAAAGGGCACACTCCGCTGACGTCTACGATGTGGAACAAATTTTTTTTCAATAGGAGTAGCTATAAAAAGAATATGTAGAAGATGGTTGTATTTAAAGGGTACTTGGTTGTGTTTAATGGGTAGTTGGTTGTATTTAATGGATTGGTGGTATTTAATGGGTAGTTTATAAAGTTATCACTTTTAGTGCCATTGTGATTGTAAAATAGTGTATGTATTTGCCTGTTAATAAGGTTTGCAACATCTATCTGTAATGATAAAGTGACAGACCGAATAAGCTGTCCATGAAAGAATAATTCAATGTTCAGTGTTGTCAGTGAAATATATAAGTTTCGCTATATAAATAGCCACAGTATTTCTGTCACAGCTTTGTTGACTAAATTTCACATCAGAATAAAACATTTTGAAATAATTCGAAGGGATTGCTGAATGCTGCAACGATGATCAATGCTTATATTTGTTCGTGCTTTATTGTGGTGGCTTAAATTATTTTTCCACTTGCTACAGGGAGCTCAGCTTGTTGCTTTGAATAAAAATCTTGTTAGATGTTGTTGACATGTCTTAAATCTTATTTGATTGTCTGAGCCAGTCTACTCTGTTGTGGGGATAGTCACTATCTTTTTTGTATTGATAAAATTAGCTCGTCCTGTTGTGTTCTTGTAGATAGTTTATGGTGAATAAATAAATGGTTTATGCAACATGTTTATATGCCATATATTACTTTGTGCACACTCAGATATTGTCATTAAAATTTTTTTATTTGATTTCATGGCAGTAAAAAATAATAAATTTGATATTTATATTTGCTGTGTGTCTGGGTCAGCTCTTTGCTAACAAGGTAGGCAAATTAATATAAGTTAAACAATAAGTTAAATTACTAAAAAAAAGTTCAGAATAAGTTAGAATAAGTGAAATATGCTAATTAAAAAAATTTAAGTTCCATGTTATTAAAAATAATTGGTGCTGACTGCAGTAATGTTATAAAGGCCGCATGAAAAAGGTGTCTTCAGCATTGCCTTGAAAGTGACAAGTCCCTTTATTTCAGTGTCAGCCCAGCCACAGTAAGATGATTTTGTAGACATTTAAAATAAATGCCACTACAGATAAGTTAATAATTTTAAGTAAATATTTATTATGCTTCCAACAAATTGAACACACATGGAATATTTTAATAATATAAATTTTTTATAAAAGGGCTGCACTTTTCCTTTGGGATATACATGCTCTTTGTGAAATGCAATGCAGAATACTGCATCGAGATCCGTGTTAATCACACAGAACACATGGAATAATTGTTTGTGTGCATTTCATGGAAATGATAGCTATCTCACTAAATCACATTTATTCACAGTCCATTGGGACTTACAAAAACCTTAACTCTCTTTTTCAGCAATGGAAGGCCTAATCAATTTCAGGAGTTCGTCGCAGTCGTTAGGCAAAAGCAGCATGAGGCTGGTCTTTTGCTTCCTTGTAAAGGCGAGGATTCAGGCCTCGTAAAATGTACTTTCTTGAGGCTATTTGGAACCTTATTATCACGCAATAAACACACACAATAAACCTGTCATTCATGTTTATAATTGTCTATAACAATGTTTTAATATAAAATTATAAATCACAACATCACATGATGTCATTCATCCAGGTAGTTGACTACGGACAATATTCAATGATAAATCTTACAATTAATTATTTGGAGCATGTTTCTTCTGCTTCTTAATGACAGAATGCAGATGGTATGTCACAGAAAACATATGTAGGAAGGTTAGTGTCAATTTTAAATCTTATGCTATCAGCTCCGACGCACACTTGCATCTCAACCGTCAAGTAAGAAAGTTAATTTTGTGTCAACGTTATCAGCACACCTCTATACTGAGGCATTTGTGTGTGGCTCCACAGTCATGATTCAGAGCTTGAATGCACTTACGAAATACCATGGCTAGCCGTTAAGTGTAACTGCAATAATTCTCTACTCACAAACAACTTGGGACACTATTGACAAATGTTGCAATTTGCCCTGGTCAGCACATTAGACCTGGCCGATGAAATCAATGATGCTTTTAATTTCAAAGTGGATATCCTAGGATAGGTTCCTTTGGTGGATTGCTTGTCATGTGGAAAGCAATTTATGCCATATTAATGGTGTAATATCTAGGAAACACTGATATTATGTCACTGATGTAGCATTGAACATTTTGTTTAAATTCTTTTACACTGTATGAGTCCAGTTTTTCTAGAATTTGTGATAAATTTGTGTTTGGTAAAAAAGTGCGTGTTTCAGTTTTGTATACATTTCTCAATGTGTTAGTGTTAATACTAACACTTGTTTCCTGTGTTAGTGTTAATACTAACACTTGTTTCCTGTGTTAGCCACATGTATGCTTCTTTGTAGTTAAATTCCATTTTAATATGTATCACATAAATTGCAGCATAGGACATGCTTTTGTTCGAATTGTATATACTGGGTATATATTTAATTTAAAACATGTTTCATAGTAGGCTGCTGTTGCTGTTTAAGAACAGAGCAAGACTAAAGACAACCTTAAAATCACTTGGTATAAAATCATTAATGAAATAAGTGCAACGACAACTGTTCACGTGCACAAATTTGTTCTTCATGATATATATTATTTATCCTAGCTGTCATGCACTCATGTATTTATATTCCATAGCCTACTACAGGAAAATACTTTTAATAATAATAATATATAAAATACACACTGTACTTCTATTGCACTAAAATCCCCGGGACTCCCAAGCTCGGCAGCGCATTAAAACAAAACGGGCTAAGCTGTTCATAATTGATAAGTAGTTCCAGTTGTAAACAGTTGGATTGGTACAGTGGGAAGCTATGGAGGATAAGCAAGTTTAAGCAGGTGGGTTTTAAGTTTATGGCGAGATGTTACTACATCTCCTATAGACGTACCACTAACAGGGAGTGAGTTCCACAGAGTCGGTGCAGCAACTGAAAAAGCTCTAGTTCCTACATTCGTTTTAACACGGGGGAAAAAAAAGTAGAGTATAATTAGATGATCAAAACTGTCTGGGCTCTCTTGCAGGAGTGAGCAGTGAATGTAAATCATGATGCTGGTTGCTTGGATGCTTGATAGGTAATTGTGCAGATCTTAAAAATAATGTGACATCGGACAGGGAGCCAATGCAATGATTTCATAAGTAGTGCTGAGAGAGAGAAACGAGGAGGCCGGGTAACTCTCTTTGGCAAACAATGTTGCACACGTTGAAGTTTCAAAATGTCCTTTAGAGCAATATTATGATAAAGGGAATTGCAATAATCAGGTCTATGCTGATCAAGTTTTCGCAACAGCAAAATACATATACCGGCGAATATGATGAAGGTCATGAATATGACAGAAGCAGCGACGACAAGTTTATGAAATATATGCTGTCTAATATTTTAATTATTATGGTGACTCCTTAATTCCGAGAGACGGCTGGTGTGAAATTCTGGCTCAGCATAGGTGTTGGAAGAAACCATCAAGTTTAACATGCTGATTTTATGTATCAATAATAAGAAACTCTGTTTTATTTGCATTTAGCTTTAATTTGCTGTTAGTCGTCCAGTGGAATACATTCTGGAGACAATTCCTGAGTTGGCTTAAGGAATCATTTTTATCCGGAGTATGGTGGTGATCCAAGTTATGGGTTTGTATAACTGGGCTGAGTGGAGTAGTGTAAAGAGTAAAAAACAATGGTCCAAGAACAGAACCCAGAGGAACGCCACATGAAGTGGGTAGTGCTGCTGAAAAACAATTAGCTATCTTCACTCTTTGGTATCTGTCAGTTAAGTAAGATGAAAACCAGCTCAGGGCTGTGCCAGATATGCCATACCACATTGACAAGCATTTAATGAGTATCAAAAGCAGCAGATAAATCAAGCAAGGTAAGCGCTGCTACATTATCTTTGTCCATATTTAGAGTGACATCACTGTGCACTTTTAAAGGAGCAGTCTCTGTAGAATGTTTGTAAACTGATTGTGATACATTAGACTTACAATTTGACTCTTTGGCTTGCTTTTCCAGTACCTTGGAAATGAAGCTTTGATTAGAAATAGGTCTATAACTGTTTAGGTTTTCTTTAGGCAAAGTTGACTTCTTAAGAAGTGGGTTGACTTGCGCTTGTTTGAAATCATCAGGAAACAAGCCAGAGCACAGTGATGCATTTATAATATTTGTTATTGGGTAAAATAATGTATCAAGACATGCTTTCGGCAATGTAGTAGATAATGGATCAAGATCACAGGACTTATTTGGGGAGGACACGATTATTTTCCTTACTTCATCAATTGTAGCAAGTGTAAAAGAAGCAAGTATAGAATTTATTTGCAGAGAGTCCACTTTACAGGATTTAAAGTATGATCTGGAAAAGCAGATTGGATCAGACTAATTTTGTTCTTGAAATGACTGGAGAACGAGTCATGTAAAGATTGAGACATGACTAGGTAGAGTTGGAGCAGGCATTATCTGTAAAATTTTATTTATGCAATTTATTTATGCATGGATTTTCAGCATTATTTGAGACCATATTTGTGTAATAATCCAACTTGGCTTTAGCCATTTGTTTGTTGGGAGTAGTGGCACTGTTTTGAATAATGTGACCTATCCAAAAGGGAGCGTGATTTGCACCATCCTTGTTCAAGATGATGATGATGGCTTTTAGATTATAAAATTTCAGGAGTCATCCACGGAGCTGGCGGTGTTTACGACACAGATTTGGTGGTTATCGGGGCATGTTTTTTAAGTAAAGCTTTGAGTACATGATAGTATTATTTACACAAGTCAGTCAGGTGTCCCTTTGGATCTCTGATAAGGTTGGATTTAAGAATATCTACCTTGAAGGCATCAATATCAGTCTTATGTATGGGTCTGTAAGACACATTGTGTTTTGATTGTACTAGCGTTCTGGAAAAATTAACATCTACAATGACTGTGTAGTGGTCCGATAAGCCATCAGAAACTGTTAGTGTCTGGATATGGTCACATGTTGAGCGAGTTATCACGAGGTCAAGCCAGTGGCCATGAATGTGTGTAGAGAAAGTCACATGTTGTTTTAAATCAAATGAGGCTAGGATATCATCAAAGGTAATGGTTACTGCTGTATGTTTATGTTTATGCAAATGAAAATTAAAATCGCCAAAAATGTAAAATTCAGAATGTAGAACTGCCAAGTTTTCCCACAAATCCTGATATTCTTCGAAGAAGTTGGCTGGCTGTCCAGAAGGGCGATACAGACATACATAATATGCCAAGAAAGAAGAATCTGAAATGTCAACACATGGATTCGAAAGTAGAGGAATCAGGGATTAAACGTTAATGTGCTTTGAAATGATCTGATAACAAAAAGCCAACACCATCATCTCTTCCAACTGAACGTGGTCGATGATGAAAAGTATAATCAGATGGAGAAATGTCAGTTATGCAAGAAGCAGTGTCATGTGGTCTTAGCCAAGTTTCAGTGATGGCAAGAATGTCGGTCTTTTTTGAAAATAATAATTCACTGAGTGATGCCGTCTTACCCCGAACTGATCGGACATTTGTGGTAACAAACCTCATGTTGCGACTGATGGTAGGCCCATGATTGATACTAATGCCTCCTGCCAGGAGAAGTACTATGGCTAATTTAAATGTTGGCCTAGAGCAAGGGGTTGGAAGTAAATAAGCTGTTAAAACAAAGGTTATGGCATGGCAAACCATGTAAAAAGGAAAGCAAATGATGTACTCTCATTTGTTGGGGATAGATTGAAGTAAAAAAAAAATGTTTACAAGTAAGTGGCTTGCACAGGGCAAAGTCATCACCTCTCAGTGCCATTGAACAGGACAGGAAGAAAGTACCCAGTAGGAATAGTGGTGACATTATCTGAAAAATGATAACCAATTGATTTAAACAGGTTAATAAAACAAGGTGAAAATAAACTGTTCACATTCTGCATAAGTTATAGGCAGCCTGGCTTAACGATCGACTTAGTACTGAAAATGTAATATACAATTATAATTTTTTTAATTGCCGAGACATCACTAAAGTTACAAATTCAGAATCAGATGTAATTAAAGCTATATAATTATGTGGTCTCAAATATATATATATATATATATATATATATATATATATATATATATATATATATATGGGCACCACTAGAGATACAAAATAGTGGGACCAAGACGTTACAGAAGAAAACAAATTAATTAATAAATAACAGGTGTTAGAATGTTCACCGCAGGGTGACGCTGGGTGTAACAAATGTCTTCAGGGGAAAGGCCTGTTAGTAAATAGTTTATAGAGCACTAGCTCGATCTAGGTCCAACTTATTTGAAATTCTGTCAGACAACGCAAAGCCAAAACTTGGCAAAAGGCTAACAGTTTTTGAGACTATGATGTAATAACAAAGTGCAGATTACGGCCACATAATGAAGTTGTAAATAATTATATTAATGCAATATTATAAAAAAGTCAGTCAAATTTAACAAAGTTACTAACACAAAGGGACAATTTAATACATAGTGAAACAGCTTGCTAACTGGAGAGTGGGTGAAAAAAGGGAATGTATAGAAACCATTAGCAGTAACCGTCAGAAGAATGTAATTAACTCTTAAAATACTTATTGATGACATCCAATGTATAACAAAACTTAACTATTTAGTTAATATTACATGTTTTGAATTTATTACGCAAAACCATAGTACTAAAAAATTACTAAAAATGCAAGAGCGACAAATTGAGATGTTATAAAGCTGCTGCTTCCTAGCGATCAAATTTATTTAATTTAATACAGATTGTTTTTATTTGTGTTTTTGTACTGTTATGTACATCCGTATTTGCAGAATAAAGTGATATTCTCTATGCTGCCTAGCAATATAAAGTAAACCTACACAGATCAAGTTTAAAATTTAAAACTCCACCCTCAGCTGATTCAGCCTATCGCGGATGCTATTCATTGATGTCCAAATATGTAGTGTGTTAATAGTTTAAGTAGCATCTGCAGTCAATTTAATAAAAAACACTTATTCTTTCAAATCATCGAAATAATACTAGATCTCTATAATGGTAACCACTGTGGGTCAATGCCATTTTCACTTCAATTAATGTTTGATCAAACATTAATAATTTAATAGTTTGTCTGATGATTTCACAAAAAACTACATGCAAAAGTTGCACAAACGAGCTGGCATGTTGCAGTGGATACTAGGTAGGTTTGATATTTCGCAAATTGAATTTGAAATGTGACTGGCAAAATATAGAATTGAGGAGGAACCTTTAATCATATCGCTGATTATTTCAGATCTTCCTTCATTGCGTGTACACCAAGAAAGAAGCATGGCGGTACATCTAGTTGGGCTGGCCGCTATAGTGGTCTTCTATGTCCTCATCCTCCTTGTTGGCTTGTGGGCGGCTAGGAAGCAGAAGTCAACTGATGCCAACCCCGACAGCGAGGACGTCATGCTCGCAGGCAGGAACATAGGTCTCATAGTCGGCGTGTTCACTATGACAGGTAGGCAGACATGGGTTTGTTACAAATGTCTTATGATATATACAGTCGAACCTCGCTTTACGGTCACCTCGGTAATACCACCACTTCACCATTATGGTCAACCTGGGACAGTCCCAAATCATTTCTATAATAATGAAGTATAGGGACATTAGTCCTGCTAATACGGTCACCTCGCTATTCAGGTCAGATTGTGGAGGGTGACCATAATGGCGAGGTTCCATTGTTCTCAAGACAGCCGTTTTGTAGGGCTAATGCTGGAGTTTTAGTGAGTTTTACTGATAGAGACCACCAGCTCTGTGAATTCACATGTATGTACCAGCCCCTGTGAGGGATCTTTTACTTCTCCTCGTATACACACCATGTATTACCTCACTTGACTGCTCACTGCTCTACTGCTGAGCTGCCTGCTCCAAATTATCATCTATTATTATTATTATAACAATTATAGATGATCTCAAAGCATTGATGTGCAACACTACGTAAAATTGATGTCATTTAACCTCCGATCCCCTACATGAAATTTTTAATAGCATCGACCTGTGTGCAACTTCGACAACTTCGTATTAGCCAGTTGAACTTCAGCCATCATGAAGCAAAACTGCACACACTCGTAGTCAGCACTCTTATGAACTTCATGTGATCGGAATATAAACTATATGCTTTGGGGAAACTACATTGGAAGATACATGTATGACGCAGAGTGAATTCAGTTTTGTGTAGTGTCGAACACTGATATTGCTTTAATTAATTATAATGCGCATTATAACAGCAATATAATTATGTCATAGTTGAATGTTGACCCCCATACTGCATCGTTTACAGTGATTTCAGGTTGCCAAGCAGATCCTGTGACATTTAACATTGTCAAACATATAGGGTTTCACTTTATTCATGAGTTGGAAAGCAGCTTGGACTAGTAAATTCGACCTCCTGCAAGGGGTGACAAATCAGATTCTGCTGTTGAAATTGACTCCAGTCTTGTTTGCATATTCCATCATTCTGCCAGTGTTTGCCAACAGGTAGTCAGTCATCTGGCAGTAATTTAGGTTTAGTTGCAGGGTTTACTCTGTGTACAACAAACATGAGACACGTCATAGTATTTTCTCTTCTGCAAGAAAATTAATGGTTTTAGATAATGTGTATACATGTGATCTGACATTGAAAATGACTTGATAACATGTGTGAGCAATTGTACAGATGTTGTTAATGGACCTTTGTGGCCTAAAAAGGCAGGAGAACTTTACTGTGTACAACGGTGATTTTATATTGTAATAGCAGCACCATGTGGGAATGACCAAGTCTGCTTAACAGGCGCATTAATTCACATTTTACACAGACAACTATTGATTATGCCCTTAGTATTGTCCAACGTACAGACCCTTGTTACATTCTTCAAATACTCGCCCAAGAGACAAGAGGTAAATTTCAGTGCAACAGAAATCATGTGGTCTATCACATTTCTACTGTCCTTTCATACAGCTGATCCAGTTACTTGATATGCAAGTTTCTGCATCAACTTTGCCTGGGGACATACGTGCCCACCTTGAATGGTGCACACTAGATCATACTGTATCCATAAGATCTGCAAACTAACCTGTATGATTATCAGAAATCTGTTTTTTGCATGTTATTTGACAAAGGTTTTACAGAAAAAGCCTTGTTAAAAATGCTGCATGACAGCGTGTGCTAATATGTTCAATGCTGCTTCCCGGATATTTATGATAATGACTTTAGAATATTTATGATAATGACTTTAGAATATTTATGATAATGACTTTGGAATATTTATGGTAATGATTTTATATTATTTATGATAATGATTTTAGAATATGTACTATAATGACTAAAATATTTATGGTTATGATTTTAGATTATTTATGATAATGACAAGAATATCTACGATAATGATTTTAGCTTACTTATGATAATGATTTTAAAATATTTAATTATTTTTAATGGACACTATAACTGATTTAGTGGTAAAAGTTTGAGCAAGTGCCTCATATGAGTGCTGTACAAGAAGTCATCAATACTATTACTATTCTGTTTCAAAGACTGCTATACCAGTGATAAAATTGATGGTGACATTACAAGGAGCCAGAATTGAATCTTGGCTGTAGCACTTGAGGCCGATGTAGATCACAGTTGTACTGATTACCACGTGTCAGTGGAGAGTTTGTAACAACTGAATCTTCCACAGTGCAGATTTGTCTACCAGGGCAAAGACATTGTTTAGGTCCACATTTGTTTCATGCATACACAGATTCTCTGCCAATCTCTGGTCCCTCTAGCTGTTTTTTCATCTAGAAAGCAGGACTTTCTAAAAAAAATACTTAATAATTAACTTGTATTAAGCTGAGAGCACATTGTTACCACAGCCTGAATGTGGCACTATTCAAGGCATGCTAGGGTCCTGAAGTACAAAATATGATGTCTACCCTGCAGACCCTTGCTATATTCTTAAAATACTCACCCAAGAGACAACAACGACTGCAGCAATCTACAGAAGAGATCAACATCTGGAGAAAGCGTGAAGGTTTGAAGAAGTTGTTGTTGGAAAGGTGAAGTTACTGTGTGATACAAGGCGGGTGGAACGACACACTACACTGGAGGAGTTTCGTGAAATGTCTGAAGACATCCTTGATTGTCTGACTGCAATTTCGAACCACGAGGGCAATAAATGGGGTTCTAAAACAATGACGGGTGCTGTTGGCCTACTGTGTGCAATCTCAAGCTCTACATTCATATTCCAAGTGAATCGATGCATGTTTCAGTACACAGTAGGCCTCAGCAAGCTGCCCCAGGGTTCTACGCAGGATGTTCTCCGGGCTTATGAAGAAGTCACCCTGGTAAAGGACATCGCTACTGGCATCAGACAAATTGCAGATGCGGAGTACAGTGACATCTACAAAAAGTAAATAAGTCAGAGAATTACAGACCAGTGAGTTTAACGTCAGTGATTTGTAAATTATTAGAAAGGTTAATCAAAGACCATATGATGGACTTGTTAGGCATAAATTATTAAATCCATCTCAACATGGATTCCTAAAAGCGAATTCATGCTTAACAAATATGTTTTGTTTTTTGGAAGAAATCACTAAGTGGATAGACGAGGGATCGCCAGTAGATATTATATACTTAGATTTTCAGAAAGCTTTTGACAAAGTGCCACATCAAAGATTACTACCCGGGTACTTAAATTAAAAGCCCATGGTATCAGGGATGGCATAATCGACTGGATAGAACAATGGCTGACTGACAGAAGACAGCGTGTTGTAGTTGATGGGGAGATTTAAAATTGGAAAACAGTTTTGAGTGGGGTACCACAAGGATCAGTATTAGGACCTTTATTATTATTAATACATATCAATGACTTGGACGATAATATAACTAGCAACGTACTATAATTTGCAGATGACACAAAAGTGTTTAGAAGGGTTAACAATGATGGTGATAAACTACATTTACAAAACGACCTAGATAGATTAGTGAAATCGTCTGAGAAATGGCAGATGTTGTTCAATTTGGGGAAATGTAAATGCATACATAGAGGACATGGGAACTTGGGTGTAAACTATAAAATGGGACATACTGTTCTGGATATTACTGTAAAAGAAAAGGACTTAGGAATAACAATAAGCACTGATATGAAAGTTTCAGATAAGTGTGGTATTGCAGCTCCAAAGGGTAATCAAATTCTTGGATTGATTAGGAAAAATATAACATACAAAGAGAAAAAGCTAATTATACCTCTGTATAAAGCAATAGTTAGGCCTCATTTAGAGTACTGTATACAAGCTTGGATACCATATCATAAGAAGTATATAGAGACTTGAAAGAATACAGAGAGCAACTAAAATGATTCCAGAACTGAGAGGCCTTAGTTATGAAGAACGACTGAAAGAATGTGGTTTAACAACTCTAGAGACAAGGTGGTTAAGAGGAGACCAAATTGAAGTTTTTAAGATATTGAATGGGTATGAAGATATTGATAGAAATATTTTTTTCTCACTCAAGAAAGGTAATAGAGCTAGAGGACATGAGGTAACATTAGTAAATAATCAGTGTATATTGGATATCAGGAAGTACTCGTTCTCACAGAGGACAATCAATGAATGGAACAAATTATCTACAGATTGTGTAACTGCTAGCAGCATGAATATGCTTAAAAACAAGGTTGACACATATCTCAGGAGGGCGGATTACACATAGATTAAAATTGTTGGACTCTCGATAAGCCAATGTCTTCCTTGTCCACTTGCTATCTGGACCTTTGCCTTGGATGGCAATCTTGTTAAGACGACTGAAGAGATGATCAGCATTGCTGGGACTGTGACAGCGATCTCGAGACAGACACTCCAGAAATATACTTGCGACGCTTTGTATTCCTACCATTTCTAGACCATCTGCAGGAATTTGACACAGGATTCATTGCGATAACAAGGAAAGCCATTCTTGGTTTGAAGTTCCTACCCAGTAACATGGACAAGCTGACAGATGCTGACATAACTGACCTCCAAGAATGCTATTGCCATGACCTACCATCCACAATGTATATGACAGCTGAAGTCAGACTGTGGAAGAATAAATGTGATTCGTTAGAAGAAACAAATCTCCATAATCTACATGAAACAACGAATGCAACATCCTGCTCCATGCTCCCAAACCTTTTCCGCATTCACTTGCTGATGTTACTATTGGTCACAAGTGCTGGAGAGGAGAGTGCTAATTCTATACTCAAACTGGTAAAACCTGTAACGTGGAGCACCATACACCATACACCATACACCATACACCAGGATGGCCTCAATGCGTTGGTGCTACTTCATGTACGCAAGGACATCAAACTCACTTCAAAGCAATTATTGACAAGAACATCAGGAAGCACCAAAAAAAGTAATGCACTCCCATTGAAGCACCAAAAAAGTAATGCACCCCAATGAAGCACCCAAAGAAGTAATGCTTTTTATTAATCCTCCGAGGGCTCATTGACCTGCTACTGATTGATGCACACTAACCATACATATACGTACAATACACTAATACATTAAGTGGTTCAACGTGTTCCTTGATCTGATTTTGTTTTGTTCGTTTAAGTAATATGGTGATAACATACTTTCACGACGTAATACCCTGGAATATACCAGTTCAAGAATAGTAACTACATTCCCCGGACCCCCGTACATGGGTGGCAGCGCCCCCATTGGTCAAATCCTAGATCCGCCCCGTATATTTTCAAAAACAGCTTTCATAAACAACATTTTCATATCAATTAGATGCAAGATGGGTTGAACAGATGTGGCTGAGTATACACCTGTAATTATATTCAACATTACTGGAATGCTGCTAGTGAATTTATGCTTGATGACAACCATCCCATATATTCAAGAATTGGACTGGATTTATATTTGCCCTGACTGACATTGATGGGTTCTGATGGGCAAGAAAGTCCAGTACATGTCCTCCCTGATGCCTAACTCTGCCCGAGGAAACAGAGTACCCAATCTGGAATGGGAAGATGCAAATTAATGACATGCCCTTGGGCCTTGTTGCTTATTGACAAGCCTCTATGAAGAGGCATTCTTAATGATGATTCCTTCCAAGAAAGCACAATTTCACTTATTAGTTATTTGTCCCGTATTGATTGCCGTGTGCTGTAGGCTGCTTATCAGCTCCCGGCCTCTCCCAGGCCTCAGCCAGCTTCCTGTTATCGTTGAGGTCACAGGAGCAGGCTGACAATTCTGTCTCGTGTCTGTCATCAAGGGGGAGTCTCCTATGAACATTTTTGAAAAAATAATACATTTTATAATCGACATTTCATTTTATATATTTTTCGGTATTTGAAAAGAAAATTGTTTCATTGTTGCTCCTGAAGTCCAAGGTGAGGGCTGGCACCAAAACTGGTCCTCCATTTTTTTTTTTCTTCTCCCTCCATCACTGATCATGTTTCACTGCCACCTCCACCATCCATCTCCATTCCCCACATATCTCTTGCGCTCGTTCTGCACCTCCCATCTTTCGTTCTCCACCCCCATCTCTCATCCACCTCCATTTCTTGTTATCTTACCCCAATCTCTCATTCTCCACCCCCGTCTCTCATTATCCACGCCCCATCTCTCGTTATCCAAACCCCATCTCTCGTTCTCCACCCTCATCTCTCGTTCTCCACCCCATCTCTAGTTCCCCTTCCCAATGCCCCCAACTCTTTCTTCACATGGCAGTTCCATCTCTGTCGCCGTCTTCTTCTTCTACCCTCTACTCTGAATGCATCCACGCTCTGTTTCCATTCTTTCCACATGCCTAGCCCACTGTCATCATCTCATATCAGGGTTGGGTTCAATTATAAATGTAATTTGTAATTGTGTAATTAATTACAACGATGTGTAATTGTAATAGTAATTAAAATTTCTGATATCAGCATAGTTGTAATTGATATTTCTTATACCTGCGTAATTGTAATTGAAACTGGAACTTCCAATTATTATTCAATTACATTTCAGGTGCAACAGCCACCTCAAATGAACAACAGAACAATAAATCATTTAAAAATGTGTGAACTTTTGAATTTGTGCATACATGGACATATAATTGATAGTAAGAAATGTTTTAGTAATGACAATTATATGAATGACCTCTGAAAATTAGGATGTATGTGTATATGAATGCAGTAATTATATGAAATGTTTGAATAAATTGAAAGTGAATTTGATCATATTTATTTTTTATTTCAAATGGTTTACTCATATTGCTAACAAAACAAGATGAACATATTTACATCTCACACCAACGATTTCAATTATAATTATAATCTTTGGGTTATAATTGTATTTGTATTTGGCTATTGTAGTTGTAATTGAATTTTGAGTGAGTCATATAATTGTAATAATAATTGAATATGTCAAATAGACCGTAATAGTAATGGTAATTGGGGAAAAATCAGGGCTTATAATTATAATTGATCCTGGTAATTGAACCCAGCCCTGTCTCATAGTGGTTGTTAGTAAACTATTTTACACCAATCAATATTTTATTATTGTCCTATGCTACCTTTCTGCTCATAGCTGTAGTGTCAGTGACGCAACACTGTGTGTGTCATTGGACACAGAGTGTGATTAGACTCTGTCACGACAGACACCGTCACCGTACCGGTGGCCAGACAGACACGCGGTCACTGTGTTGTTCATTGCGAACAAACTGTGATAATAGCGTCATTAAGTGTCGGGTGAGATCAAGTGAGTCGCCTAACAGTGGTTAATAACGTGGCTGAATGCGTCGAATCATTTCGAGGTGAGCATAAAGCTAGCTAACGAAGGCAATTAATTGCACAGATCTCTGCTTACAAGATCGCATTGATTGATCGTTGGCTGTGACTTGTTGGAGGAGAGCTGGGCCCCCATGGGATGTTTGACCCAAGACACTGTCATTGTAGGGGATCAATAGTACAGAGCCATTGGGGGAGGGAGACTCTGTTGGCTTATGTCATGTCCAGTCTGGCTCAGACAGTGTCTGCTTGATAAGGAGACATTTAGCACACTGGGTCTCTAACATACATCATTCTGGTCCTGTCTCAGATGTCAGACCTCTCATGTCTCTACTGTGCTTACGGTCAACGACCCGGGAATTCTGTGACGTAACCATGGTGACCAGGGTCCTTGTGACTAAGATAATAAATTGATCTCGTAATCAACTTCATCACAGACGGAAAATTACCAGGATAAAACAAGGAGAAAACCAAAGATGCAGAAGAAAAATGGGAGGGATTGACAACATTGGACAGATGGTGGATAGTGGATAGAGAGATTGCCAACAGCCTAAGATTATGGCTATGCATCATTATCATCATCAAGTCCTCATAATTGTTTTATGAGCTCAATATATGTATACTGATTCACTCCAGGTGATGGCATAGAAATGTTTGATTTTTTCCTTGTATGTATTGAAAATGGATTGTTTTTATTTTGAATTGGAAGTATGTTGTATTAGAAGTATGTTGTATCAGAAGTATGTTGTATCAGAAGTCATGTTCCTACATTATGATGGATGTCTTAGTCTTTTATAGACGGGTGTTGTCGGAAATGGTTAGCTACTTGGTTAGGCTATGGTTAGACTGATTAAAGAGTGAATTATTAGCCAGAAATTGTAAGGATTTTGGATTTATACTGTAGTTACAAATTTATGTTATATACATGCATCTCTTTGCAATAGCTAATGAGTTAAGAAGTAAATGTATCTTCAATACATACATATAGGCTCATAACAGATCAGATAGTTGTCAGTTTGTGTTTGCTTATTATTAAATTGGTACAATATGTAATATCTAAGTGCTATCCTCAGTTGACATTTCTTACATTTACATGATATTTATAGTGATTGAATGACCAACAATTATCTTGTTATATATGTGAACCAATATATGTAGTTGACTGATTAACTTGTGAGCAATATAAGATGATTTAAAAGGTCAGAGCAGTTATTGTATTACATATTACATTATATTGAATATCAATAATATGTCGAGCTAGTGTAGAAATCAATGTATGAGACTAACACAGCCAAAACAGATGTCTCAGTGTTATATGCATAGTAATTTCCTCAGATATTTGTCATAATATACCATATTAAATAAGCATATTTGAACATGGAAAATGTGCATTTTGTATTTATTTTGCAAGCCTATTTAAACAAATGTGAGATATTTAATATTAAATAATTAGATATTTAAAATTAAATATATTTCTTAACAAACTATTCTGGGCTATCTATATATTTGAACCCTTTGGTAGGCGTACATTGCTAATAATAAACTTTTGTTGCGAGTCGCGCGTTTGTGCGATTGTGTCAGCGCACATTACACAACATTTGTTGCCATGATTCAGTTTTCGAATCAGTTCAACAACGGTTGCGCCGACCAAATCAACATGCCACACGAATTGTGTTGCGGGCCAGCGCACATCGCACGACTGTTCCATTTTAACTCAGATAAACACATGATTCTCAACTGTAGTTTAGTAATGCACATCTAGCATTATCTGTCAGTTTGACAACGTTTTTACCTTTCTTTTCTCTACCTGTCATCAAAACTGAGATTGTTGACAGAATAGACAGAAATTGCTTTCTTTTTTAAAATAGAAAGGAACCCAATTATTAATTAATGAACATCGTTTTTGTCAACTGCTTGAAAGTACAGTTTTTCAGGTGCAATGTTTAGATTCGACAATCGTCACAGTATTACATAAATCAAAGAGATTGGATGACAATAAGTAAAATAAATGCATAAAGGTATAAATCTACATTGTAACCAACATTATCTAGGTCAATGCTTGGAAATTCCATTAACCTGGACCAGGGGTGAAAACTAACCTATTAGTGCACCAACCTGGTAAATTTCTAAATATGCCAGCCCAACCAATATTGTACCATATGCAGCCCTGATAAAAAAGCTTCGTACAAACACATCGTCAATGCGGTTATCGATGGAGTGGCTCAGTTGCTGTATCAGAATTCTGGATGAGATTTATAGAAAATATTTTTATGGATGAAAATACAAAAAGTGGTTAAAATTATGATAGGGCTGTAGAAACCACCGCTGGGCCGGTGTTAACTTGCAGCCCTGACTTCTGCCCTGATTGAAAGGAAACGAGGATGACCAAAGACGACACAAAGAAGTACTGTTAAAGTAGAGAGGAACCACCTTGGATGGAGTTTTTGGAGGATGGCGGAGTTAGGCCAGACTTTCTGTACGTTTTACAGGCCTGCCGACATGAATTTCAACTGAATTAATCAACTGCTAATGTAAACAAAAAATTAAATGTTTTCACTGTTGATGAAAGAAAAACTCCTGGGGTTTGAACCGAATGGCAGTACCAGAATTAATTTCTATACCCCTTTTTAAAAAAAAAACCCTTTCTGGATCCCGAGTCCCCTTTTTTATCCTTTGAAAAACAACCCCTTTCAGTTTTTAATGCCTCCCCAAAAATGTCATGAAAGATATCAGAGAGAACAGATAGGCTAGAAAGAAAGGAAGGAAAGAATCTTGAATTGAAGTGTTACTGATTTTGTACTGAATAAAATAAAATGATGTATACATTTTCCAAGAGTCTTCTTGAAGATGGTTCTTGTTTTAGTAGGATGACCAGCCATATGAGTGTTTAACAAGTTTTCCTTGGGTCACTGTGTTTTCGCTAGATGATTGCAGTGTAGACCCATCTATCATGTGACACTGATTTCCTGGTATTTTAATTTTAGTCCCATTCCCGACACTACTTTCTGGAAAATTCTGCCTGTAAAACATAAAATATTAAAAGTCTGGCCTTAGTAAGTAAGTGTGTAACCAGTGTGTTAATGGTAGTCTTCTGTTGCAGCCACATGGGTGGGAGGCGCCTACATCAATGGAACCGCAGAGATCATCTTCTCCACGGGCTTTGTGTGGTGCCAGGCACCATTTGGCTATGCTCTCAGTCTCGTCTTTGGTAGGTACACTACACAAACTTAGGTTGGTCATCTGATCCACATTCCTTTTGGTTCTCTGTGTAGACCTTAGTAATGTTGGCTTACTTGAAAGTGAAAGCTGTTGAACATCAACATTACAAATATGTAATCAGTTTGTTTTGAACAGTGTTGCTGACTTATCAACTGCAAAATAATGACATTCAATGAACGAATTTAATTTTTAAGATGTTGACATTGTATTAAATTTCCTTTTTTTATTAAGACATCATCATGTATATGAATATTTTTTATTAATTTTGCACTTAAAACCTGATGACAGTGACCATAGGGCCAAATAGATCATAGCAAAATCCAGACAAAAACATATTTCCATTTTAAAAAAAACCAACAGTCTTTATTTGTGTATTTTCAAATCTTGGGGTTCGAATCTGCCCTACAAAGTCTGTGCAGTTGCTTTCACCCCCTCCATTTCACCAAACTGTAACAAGATGGTCTGGCTACATGCACTATTAAGCGTACATGCCTTAATTACCATACACCCCCTTTTTTAATCAGCAGGATCCATAATTATTGTAATTTTATTAGTGTGGAACAATTGAAATGTCGCCATCTGGTGCCAAACAGTTGGCACCACTTTTCAGTTGTTCTACATTAGTATCCAAATGACACCACTAGCGTTAAACAGTTACCTCGGTATCTAGAGAAATTTTTTTAGTGTATGCTTATTAGTCCAGTGGATAGGTGCAGATAAATGACAGAATTGTGCACTTTTTGATAAAAGCGAGACACTTGGCACATGTATTCTACATACCAAGAGGACCATTTTGAAGATTGGAGGCACTCCAGATTTTGCTGCGTTCTAAATGGCAGCCATTTTTTTAAATGGCCACCAAATTCAATTTCACCATATCTTAATAACTGCAACACGTAGAGCCATGATTTTGATGTCCGTGTATAGGTTTTATGGGTCAAAGATTTCAAATATTTTGAACTTCTCCGACATCCACATCTGCCATTTTTAAAGATGGCGGTCGTCAATACAAATGTCACTATATCTTAGCGACTACGGCACGCCATAATTTGCATGTATTTGTATAGATTTTTGGGCAGCGATTTCAAATATGTTACATTTGACCCTCACCGACATTCATATTTCTGCCATTTTTAAAGATGGCGCCAGTCAAATACTATTATTCCATATCTTAAGAACTACATAACCTAGATCCACAAAGTTATTGTAAAGATATAGGTTTTTTTGATGCGATGATTTCAAATATATTAATTTTGACATTCAGATATTCGCCATTTAGAAAAATGGCACCCCGCGAAGCTTGTTATCCATATATCTGAAGAACTACGTCACCTAGAACCATACAATTGATATGAAAATATAGGTTTTTGGATGCGACGATTTCAAATATGTTACTTTTTATCTTCTCCGACATTCATATTCGCCATTTTCTCCATACCATATATGGCCACAATAAAGATGCACATGCTGTGTGGTGACATCACGTGAAAATACCCCCAATAGGTAATCACTGCCCCTTGAGGTAAGACCACCCCCTCTATATAGAACAAACCGTTAATCACGAGTTGGCATTGTGTTATGGAAGATGCTCAGCGAACTCACTCCAAGACGCTGTCGAATCAAGGTATATAATTCCACTTTAATGTTTTGTCTACCATGCAATGTAATACTATATTTTCGGTCAAATCGATGCTAACATATTCAACATGTAGGGAAGCTCACACGATCATCATTGACGGCGCAGCTCTTGTTAACATCCTCAAGCCTGCTATGTCTGAAACGTTCGATGACTATGCATCCCTGTTCATGGAACACACCAGGAGACAGTTTGTCGGTTCTGTTTGTCGTGTTGACATCACTTTAGATGTGTACAGATCTGACAGCCTCAAGACCGAAGATCTGACAGCCTCAAGACCGAAGATCTGACAGCCTCAAGACCGAAGATCTGACAGCCTCAAGACCGAAGATCTGACAGCCTCAAGACGGAGAAAAAGAGGGACGGGGATAAGGAGCGAGTTGAAGGTCGAAAGAAGTTACATGCAAACTGGCCAGAGTTCTTGCGAGAGAATGACAACAAGACAGAACTATTTCACCTGCTAAGTGAACGAGTGACTGCCGAAACATTTCCTGGTAAGATGGTGATCACACATGAAGATGAAGTGTTCAGAGGCAACTAACGTGAAGTGGCTATCACCATGTGGCATGTACACACGAAGAGGTGGACACCAGGATGCTGTTGCATGCTGCGGATGGTGTCGAGCAGGGAAGACAGAAGATTGTTATCAGAACTGTTGATACTGGCGTTGTTGTACTAGCTGTCAGTTTTGCTCGCAGACTTGGCAGTGAAAGTCTTGTGGTAGCGATCGGCACAGGGAAATCGTTCTGATGCGTCGATGCAACTGCTATTGCACACATGCTTGGTGTTGATAAGTGCAAGGCACTGCCTGTTTTCCATGCATTGACCGGGTGTGATACCACATCGTGTTTCACTGGAAGAGGCAAGCGCACGGCTTGGGTATCATGGAATGCTTTCAGTAGTGTAACGCCTGCGCTGTGTGACAGACGCTCCCTCGGCAGCTATCCTGAGAGAAGTTCTACCAACTATCCAGTGGTACGTTGTTGTACTATATGACCAGGGCAGTTCTGAGAACGATGTGAACTGCGCCAGACAGGTCCTCTTCATGCAGAAAGGAAGGGAGATCGAGAAGATTCCACCAATGCAGGATGCCCTCGTGCAACAACTGCCCTGAGTGGGCTACCAGGCTGGCCACGTCTGGGGCCAGACCCTGCTGAAAGCACCACACCTGCCCAGTCCAGCAGACTATGGTTGGACTCGAAAGGGGGACATGCCTGAATGGGGGGTTCAGTGGATGACACTTCCACCTGCAGGTACAGCTTGCCGTGCGATCATCAAGAGTGGCTGCACGAACGGCTGCAGAGGACAGTGTTGGTGCTTAAAAACCTGCACTGCACTGCACTGCTGTGCAAATGCGGTGGATGTGAACTATTTGGGAATCCTTGGTGTGGATTTAGGGGGTAGGCATCATTATAACGTAATTAAGCTAATGTTTGAAGTGACTACCTGTTTTAGAGAATATCTAAGTAATAACACCTTTAAAATCGTTGCACCTGATAACCTGTATTTTGACATCAACTTTGTGGCTCTAGGTTATGTAGTTCTTAAGATATGGGAATAATAGGCTTTGACGGGGTGCCATCTTAAAAAAAGGCAGATATATGTATGTCCGCGAAGGGCAAAAGTAAAAAATTTTAAATCGCTACCCACCAGTCTATACAAAAACATAAACATTACGGCTCTAAGTGATGTAATTATTAAGATATCGTGACATTTGTATTGATGACCACCATCTTTAAAAATGGCAGATATGAATGTCGGAGAAGTTTAAATGTAAAACAATTGAAATGTCGGAGAAGTTTAAATGTAAAACAATTGAAATGTATGACCCCTAAAACCTATATTTAGACACCAAAAGTATAGCTCTAGGTTACAGAGTTATTAAGATATGGGGAAATTTAATGCGGCGGACATTTTAAAAAATGGCCACCATTTCTGAACGCAGCAAAATCTCTAATGCCTCTTTAAAATGGTTCCCTAGGTATGTAGAATAGATGAGCCAAGTGTCTTGCTTTTATCAAAAAGAGCACAATCTTTTCACCTATCCGCTGGACGGTATAAGAACAGATTCCTTGACATTTTTTCACAACACAATTTTTTCAAGCATACTGTACATTTATTAGGTCAAGTACGGTGTGTGTATTAATAGCTGTTGTGATTGCAGCATGGCTGAAAACTTCCTAAAGGAAGTTGATTTTTTTATGAACAGGTATGTGTCTATTCTGAGTTCCTATGGACAGAATATTGCTCCAAATAAGAACATTCCTTTATAATGCGTGAGTGTGTTGTACTGTGATGACGCATTGTATCAGTAATATCTATTATTTCAGGTGGTTTTTTCTTCGCGAAAAAGATGAGAGCGGAAGGCTATGTGACCATGTTGGACCCATTCCAGAGGAAGTACGGGGGAAGGATGGGCGGACTCCTGTACATCCCTGCCCTGTTGGGAGAAGTCTTCTGGTCCGCGGCCATCCTTGCTGCCCTAGGTATGTAGGCCCAGGTCAGAATCATTGAAAGGTTCTGGAATTTTTTTCTCGGTTTGGAATAATTTTTTTTTTTTTAAATCATATCTACAGCCCTGTATCTAGAATCCACTGCAATATGCTAGCTCGTTTGTGCAAATGTGTTGTTTAATTTTAATGAAATCCTCAGACAAATTATCAAATTACTATTGCCCGGATGTGGTCAAAATTCAGAGGGAAAAGACAAAAGTGGTTCTGCAGGTGTATATTATGACGTAAGACTATTCACATTTTCTAATGAACAAAGCTAATTCTTTTGAAGTTTTTAACAAAAGTATGCACGGTTTAATTAAACCATCTGTACACATAACTTACCCTATTCATATATAAATAATATTCGCAGCCATGGATCAGCAAAGCTTTTGTTCACTCTGAAGACAAGCGTGTGTTTTGGTAGTGGTTTGATAATCATATGGGATTGTTTGCGGGTCTTACAGATTTCTGTTGTGCATCACACAGGGTTGTCATGTATGCAATGATGTCTTGTTTGCAGGCTCGACACTGTCTGTGATCATTGAGATTAACAACAGTGTTGCGGTGATCGTGTCGGCCATCATTGCCATTGCGTACACGTTGTTTGGCGGTCTCTACTCGGTCGCCTACACCGATGTCGTCCAGCTCTTCTGTATTCTGGCTGGACTGGTCAGTACATACATACAATACATGTCTGTACACGTATACATGCATGCGCACGCACACATGCACGCGCGCGCACGCAGAATAATAATATATAGAGTAAAAATATATATCTAGTATGCATTAAAAAGTTTATAGTTGGCTAATACAGTGTATAATTGCTGCGTTATTATAACCTAGAACTGTGCAGACGTTCTTATTTCTTGTGCATGCATTGTACAATGAAATAATAATCATAATGCATGTACATATTTATGTGTCTGTAATCCTCTGTGCAATATTATGTATGTACTTTATTTGATTTTATAGTTTACTTGATAAAATTTTATTAATTAGGATATAATATACTTATTATTTATGCACACACAACACACGCACGCACGCACGCATGCACGCACGCACACACACACATTGAGAACATTTTATTATATTGGTTAAATTTTCTCAATTTATCATTCTCTCTATACATATATATATATATATATATATAATATTGAGAAAATGTAACCAATATAATAAAAACATGCTTACACAGTAAACATATTTTATAAAAAACTATATATATATATATATATATATATATAAAGATTTTATCAAATATGTTTACTGTGTAAGCATGTTTTTATTATATTGGTTACATTTAGTATTATTAATAATAATTATTTATTTTCCGATGATACAATGCTTTATAAATAAAAGTTACTATTAATATTATATAAGTATTATTTATTATTATAATTTTTACTTATAAAGTTGATTTTTATTCAGAGATGCATAAATACATGATTGAGAAAATATAACCAATATAACAAAAGCTTACACAGTAAACATATTTGATATACCCAGCCATGGATCAGCGAAATTATTGTTCACTCTGAAGACCAGCATACATCAGTACGTCAAAGTCTTGTGAAGTTCAGTCATATGTACTGACTGGTGCGTGTGCCTGCAGTGGCTGAGTGTGCCGTTCGCCTTCAACCACCCGGCAGTCACCAGCATTAGCAGCACGTCTCACAAGTGGGTGGGCAAGCTGGAGACGTCGGACATCGGCTTGTGGATCGACTCCGGCTTGCTGCTTATCTTTGGTGGCATTCCCTGGCAGGTGGGCGGCACACACACCTCTATTAGATTTTTTCGCTCTTATTTCAGACGTTCCAAGACAGCCGTGTCATGAAAAAAATCAAACCAATAGTATCCACATGCTAGCTAATTTGTGGAAATATGTTATGTAGTTTTGGTGATATCATAGGACATATTATAAAATTATTATTTTTTTACTGTATCTGGTCAAAATTAAGGAAATTAAAAATGTGTACAATTATTAAACAAGTAAAATGGTCTACCATAAGTATCCATGTTGCCATAAGGTGAAAGGTAACAAATAAAAGTCAGTAACATTTATTAAGTCATTCAAGTAAGCCGGTTTAATTTTAGGCTAAATGGCAGGACTTTGCAGCAAGATGACGACAACATACATACAGGTTATGTATGCTAGTTCTTATGTCTGTCTGTCTGTCCAGGTGTACTTCCAGAGAGTGTTGTCGAGCAAGTCTGCCTTCAGAGCCCAGATGTTGTCATACGTCGCTGCCGTCGGCTGTATAGTGATGGCAGCCCCTGCCGTACTGCTAGGCGCCATTGCTGCTTCCACAGGTAACAGTAGGACTGTTACACATTGTTGAATCCTGCAGGAAATTCTATTGTGCTTTGGAGCAGCCGTATTGTCCAGGATTATCTGCTGTTCTAAAGCCCTGTTTACATGAGGCGATATTGTCACCTCAATGAGGCGATAGTTATGTCATTAGAAAAAGGTCAAGGCGATCAAGCTGCAATCTGGTCATGGCATCTGCCATTCCAGTGTACTAGTACAACATACTGTATACTTTGTACTAGTATACATTGTACATTGTACTAGTACAACATATTGTATACTTTAGTTACCTGTAGGTTAATACTGTAGTTATCTGTAGATTAAAATTTTATATGTTGCTGTTGTCCAAAAATATGGTAGACTTTCTCTGCATGATTTATAAAAATTATATCACTTGAGTTATGATGGGTATTTGAGCTAGATGGTTGGTTTACACAAGCAATTTTTTTTCCGATTTGTCATTTGACGCAGTGTCACACGATAACTCACAGCTAAATTGTGTGTGCATTTAGATGAGCGACATGTGTAGACACTGCGACCTTGACTCTCAATGCTCCTGATTTGAGCTTTGATGAAAGGTCATGGCAGTCTTTGGTCACTGATTGGCCACAGCTTCAAAACTGTGGACAACTGTTGGCGAATTTGGAACCAATCTCAATTCTCATCAACACAATCGTACCAGAATTTAGCCTTGATCTTTACACAACCAATTCTTGATGTACGATATCGCATGCCACCGTATGAGCTGATAAATTGGATAAAAATTGCTTGTGTAATCCGGTCTTAACTACTGAAATGATGTGTCGTTCCAATAAATTAATATATACATGCGTCCGTGCATGCGTGACATTGAGTCGTCCTTCATCTTGAGTCATCCAAGACAGACGTGTCTTGTTTCCAGACTGGAACCAGACGGACTGGTCGGGCCCAGTGCCGATCCCTCCGGAGGAGCAGAAGCTCATCCTGCCAATGGTCATGCAGTACCTGTGTCCCCCCTGGGTGACGTTCATCGGCTTAGGGGCCGTCTCAGCCGCGGTCATGTCGTCGGCGGACTCCTCCGTGTTGTCTGCCAGTGCCATGTTCGCTCGCAACATCTACAAGCTCATCTTCAGGCAGAAGGTGGGTCTCAATATTGGGTCACCGTTGTCAAATGTCCATCCTCAATTTGATGTTTTCACTTCTCTTGATTCAGGTTCAATTCACAAAAGAATTAAACTATCTAGTGTCCACTACGACATGCTAGCTCTAGTGTCCACTACGACATGCTAGCTCTAGTGTCCACTACAACATGCTAGCTCTAGTGTCCACTACGACATGCTAGCTCTAGTGTCCACTACGACATTCTAGCTCTAGTATCGACTTGACATGCTAGCTCTAGTATCCACTACGACATGCCAGCTCTAGTATCCACTACGGTATGCTAGCTCTAGTATCCACTACGACATGCTAGCTCTAGTATCCACTACGGCATGCTAGCTCTAGTGTCCACTACGACATGCTAACTCTACTGTCCACTACGACATGCCAGCTCTAGTATCCTCTACGACATGCTAGCTCTAGTATCCACTACAACATGCCAGCTCTAGTATCCACTATGACATGCTAGCTCTAGTGTCCACTACGACATGCTAGCTCTAGTATCCACTACGACATGCTAGCTCTAGTATCCACTATGACATGCCATCTCTAGTATCCACTATGACATGCCAGCTCTAGTATCCACTAGGACATTGCAGCTCTAGTGTCCACTATGACATGCCAGCTCTAGTGTCCACTACGACATGCCAGCTCTAGTGTCCACTATGACATGCCAGCTCTAGTATCCACTACGACATGCCAGCTCTTGTATCCACTACGACATGCTAGCTCTAGTGTGCACTACGACATGCTAGATCTAGTATCCACTACAACATGCTAGCTCTAGTATCCACTAGGACATTGCAGCTCTAGTGTCCACTATGACATGCCAGCTCTAGTGTCCACTACGACATGCCAGCTCTAGTGTCCACTACGACATGCCAGCTCTAGTATCCACTATGACGTGCTAGCTCTAGTGTGCACTAGGACTTGCTAGCTCTAGTGTCCACTCCGACATGCTAGCTCTAGTGTCCACTAACAACATGCTAGCTCTAGTGTCCACTAACAACATGCTAGCTCTAGTGTCCACTAACAACATGCCAGCTCTAGTGTCCACTAACAACATGCTAGCTCTAGTGTCCACTACGACATGCCAGCTCTAGTATCCACTACGACGTGCTAGCTCTAGTGTGCACTAGGACTTGCTAGCTCTAGTGTCCACTCCGACATGCTAGCTCTAGTGTCCACTAACAACATGCTAGCTCTAGTGTCCACTATGACATGCCAGCTCTAGTATCCACTACGACATGCTAGCTCTAGTGTGCACTAGGACTTGCCAGCTCTAGTATCCACTTTGACATGCTAGCTTTAGTATCCACTACGACATGCTAGCTCTAGTGTCCACTAGGACATTGCAGCTCTAGTGTCCACTATGACATGCCAGCTCTAGTGTCCACTACGACATGCCAGCTCTAGTGTCCACTACGACATGCCAGCTCTAGTATCCACTACGACGTGCTAGCTCTAGTGTGCACTAGGACTTGCTAGCTCTAGTGTCCACTCCGACATGCTAGCTCTAGTGTCCACTAACAACATGCTAGCTCTAGTGTCCACTAACAACATGCTAGCTCTAGTGTCCACTAACAACATGCCAGCTCTAGTGTCCACTAACAACATGCTAGCTCTAGTGTCCACTACGACATGCCAGCTCTAGTATCCACTACGACGTGCTAGCTCTAGTGTGCACTAGGACTTGCTAGCTCTAGTGTCCACTCCGACATGCTAGCTCTAGTGTCCACTAACAACATGCTAGCTCTAGTGTCCACTATGACATGCCAGCTCTAGTATCCACTACGACATGCCAGCTCTAGTATCCACTACGACATGCTAGCTCTAGTGTGCACTAGGACTTGCTAGCTCTAGTGTCCACTTCGACATGCTAGCTTTAGTATCCACTACGACATGCTAGCTCTAGTGTCCACTCCGACATGCTAGTTCTAGTATCCACTACGACATGCTAGATCTAGTATCCACTACGACATGCTAGCTCTAGTGTGCACTAGGACTTGCCAGCTCTAGTATCCACTATGACATGCCAGCTCTAGTATCCACTATGACATGTTAGCTCTAGTGTGCACTAGGACTTGCCAGCTCTAGTATCCACTACGACATGCTAGCTCTAGTGTGCACTAGGACTTGCCAGCTCTAGTATCCACTATGACATGCCAGCTCTAGTATCCACTACGACATGCTAGCTCTAGTGTGCACTAGGACTTGCTAGCTCTAGTGTGCACTAGGACTTGCTAGCTCTAGTGTCCACTCCGACATGCTAGCTCTAGTGTCCACTCCGACATGTTAGTTCGTGTGTTATTTGGTTTTGGTGAAATCATTGGACAAATTGTTTTTGACATGACATTATTTTTGACCAGGTCCAACGGAAAAACGGCAAAAGTGGTCTGGCACTGTATTACTATAGCATAAGGTTGTTTACACATTCACAAATGATAGCACCCTACCTAATGATGAAAGTAAATTCTTTAGATGATGTTATCAAAAGTATGCAGTCTTTTATTCCTATTACTTCAACTATTACTTCAACTATTCACATGCTACAAATCTGACATTGATAAACCTGATTCACTGTGGCCTAAGTCAACTGAGAATGTTTCATTTATTTGTTTTATATGAATCGTTTCGGGTTTATCGTGGGCCAAATAATGTTGAGGCAGCAGGTTTATGTATGCAGCACCGTCACTAGGTGGCAGAATGGAGCAATATTTATGTGTCAATCAGCAAGATGGCAGCACATGCCATTCTAAAAATGCAGACTTTTTTGAGATACATCTGGTACTTGTAATCTATTGTTATGGGCGTGTGATGAATTCACAATATTTTTACTAATGTATCTTACGTGATGAAAGCCTATTCTGGAGGGCGTCTCTTGTGAGTTACTAGGCATAATCCTTGGTAGTAGCGAATTCAGTCCTTTGGGAAGAAACTAGTTCCATATGTGTACGATGAGTCCAATTTGGATAAACTTATTTGTTATGTTTATGCAAGCATCTAGTAACTTGTGTGTTTAATCAACTGGCTGAGGGATATGCCTTTTTCTGACGTTTCTTGTCTGGATGGTTTTCTGGAGTGTGAAACGTTTAATGTAAAATTTATGATATCTTGTGAGATTTCAGTTTTTTTTTTAGCCTTATTACCAAGTTTAATACGCACCTGGACTTTAAAATAAAAAATGAAGTGCTAAAGTGCAAAACAAAATGATGGTATATTGACTACTGAATGAATTACTAGGCCAGTTTGCACATATCATAGACTTCGTGTTACGTTTTTTAGGCATCGGAAAGAGAAATCATCTGGGCGATGCGGTTTGCCATATTTGGTGTTGGCGTCATGGCGACGGTGATGGGCATCACCATAGAAACGATATACGGGCTGTGGTTCCTATGCGCCGACCTCGTCTATGTGATCCTCTTCCCTCAGCTCGTCTCAGTCGTCTACCTGAAGGGAACCAACACGTACGGATCCCTGTTCGGATACTGCATGGGACTCATCTTCCGGCTGCTGGGCGGGGAGCCGCTTATATACCTCCCGGCCACCATGCGGTTTCCCTGGTATGATTATGAGAACGGGCTGCAGAAATTCCCGTATAAGACGCTCGCTATGCTGGTGAGCTTCTCTGGAATCGTGTGCGTGTCCTACCCAATGAGGTATATGTTCGAGAGTGGGAGGTTTCCCAAACATTGGGACATCTTCCACTGCATTGTCAACATCCCCGACGAGGTCATCATGCTGAAGGAGCCCCATGAGGTCGAGGTGAACGAGATGACGAACATCACGAAGGACATCGGCATCATGCCAAACGGCCAGATCAATCCGGCACTCAAGTTCTCGAAGGAAGATCTCTTGTCGCCTGGCGCCGACAATATCACTGATGATGGGTCGTCGGTGTCGGACGACGCAAAGCCAGAAGCGCTGCGCGAGTACGGCGGTGGCGATCGATAATGATGTGTCACTAGACGTCTAGGTGTGGACATTGTTGACAATGAAGTGTAGTGTCATGTAGATAGCCTGGAAGTGTCATTGGTTGGAACTATGTTAGTAGATGCAACTGTGTATTTATATAGTGATGTCCCATCATGTAACTAGGTTCATGTTGGGCGAGTATCTAGGGCCCAGAATACCATTCTCGTATCAAGAGATACCCAGAGTATTATTCCAGCTGTGGTGTTTGTTAGAATAGCAATGTAATTGCCATTTGTCAGCCTTGTTTCTCTCCCACTACTCTCATCACTGGTCCATGGTTATACAGTCTAGTCTATATGTTGCAAGTTGCCATACTATGAACATATTTAATGGTGCAATGTTTTTGAAGAAAAATACATTCTAGTCATGTTACCTCCATTCCAGTTATATGACTTATTCCAAACATGTGACCACCATTCCAGTAATGTGACCACCATTTAAGAAGACACAAGACCTTCATTCAAGATGTGACCTCCATTCCAGCCATGTGACCTCCATTCCAGACATGTGACCTCCATCCCAGCCATGTGCCCTCCATCCCAGACATGTGACCTCTATTCAAATCATGTGACCTCCATTTCAGCCAAGTGACTGATTGGCATAAAGAACTCTGCATGATAGCCACTGTAGATATCTCTGCAGGAGACATTCAATGCATATTAGCAGGAAAATGGTATACTCTAAGACATGCAATTCATATCACACATTTGGATATCAATAGCAGACCTGTTCACAATGAATTGTCTGCATATATATCAGGCAAAAATTGTGACGTGCTTCTTATCTGACATGTAATATTAATATGGCTAGGCGTAGGTTAGGAGACATGGATATAATGTTCTTGGGTTGGTCTTACGAAGCATCTGTACGGTAGGAAGGAACTAATGCAGATGTTTGGCAACGATTACATAACTTTGAAATTTTTTAGAAAACATGATGAGCATTGCGAACGGTTGCACGTAACAACAAACTTAATAATTCGTGAATTGAGAACCATTGTGTGAAAGTTCGTATGGTATGCTTGTCAGGAACAGGTGACGCCTCCTGGTGATAAAAAAATGGTCGAAACTACACTCTGGGGATCGGCACTGTACGTAGAGTCGAATATCCTGCGTGGGAATGGTGCAGTGCATTGTGGTACTAAGACGAATGGTGCAGTGCATTGTGGTACTAAGACGAATGTGATGATATTAATGTGTCTAGGGACATATTTATATGAAGCTTATTGTTTGTAGGTTTAGGCAGCAAATTTAGACAACAAATTGTCTCTAGTCAAATGGTGATTGAATGATATATTTAAATACAATCACATGTTTGTGGTTGTGCGTGTGCATGTGTGGGTGTGTGTATATAATTTGTTGTATTGCGCAAAAAGAGAACAACATTCTAACATTAATTAATTATATGCAGTCATATTCCAAGTTAATCTAGTCAAACTGGTGCGAGAGGTAGTTAATTTCTACCCGTAGTTACATTATGTAGACTTGTAATCTAAGGCTGACATTTGCAAAGTTGGAAGCAGCAGCAGCAGCAGCAGCAGCAGCAGCAGCACGTGTGTATCATATGCAACAAGATCTATACAGTTGCTGCATATATCTCGATGTACGGTTGGAGTTGCTCTTTGTTGTGGCTGTCTGCCACAATTGTACGACAGAAAGTAACGTGAACAAATAAGAGGAAAATATAGCAATAGTAAATAGACACAAATGAGCATTTGGGGGTAAATGAAACATTGGTCTGTGTTAAATCGAATATTCTCGTAACGTTTTTTTTAAGCATCTAAATGAAAACAAGTAGTTTTCAATTAATTAAATATAACATTGTATTTGGTACTACACTTCAGTGCAAAGCAAAAATCTTCAGAATTGTTGTAATGCTTCCAAAATTTTTTGTCCTAAATATCGTACAAACCACAAACGTCCAAATTGCTGAACACAAAAAACATTCAGAAATCTGTTCTAAATAAATGATTATTAACAAACAATTTATATGTTATGTCTAATTAATACTAGCTGTCCCATTAACATAATTGATTCAGTGACGGTAGCAACCTTGTTTTTTATTTTATTTTACTATATCTTGAGGCAGATCGCAATTAATGCATATGTTTACCATCATGTGTTTGTTCCTGTTATTTTTTCCCGCTACTTTCTTTCCAATTACTGGCTAAAACATAATTAACTAACATTTGGTATATAATAATTTATTTATTCTTGTTTCTAGGATTGACACTGGATGAAATCTTGAAGAAGCTAAATCTTATACCATGTTTTCAGTAAAAACTTTATGATTGTTCGGATAACAAAATTTTATTCATTTGTACACATGGTTTAAATATTAGCTGTTATTTGCAGGGACATTGAATTAATCAATTATTAAAGTTATGCTGACTGCAGATTTGACCAAAATGAAATCCTAAGTAATTGTCTCGATAGGCTTCATATTTTATTTTGGGACCAATACAGCAAGATGGTTACCTGCCAGTCAACTAGACGAGTGTCTTGACATCATGTATAAGTTAGATTTGTATGTGTTTATTCGCCAGCATAAGCTGTGATATAATATGACTGGGCAAGTAACAAAGCTAGTTTAGTCAGTCAACTTATCAATTCGGGGTTTCGTATAATTAAAATGCCCCAATTCGATTAACTTTTCCATCTGAAAGTTCATCTAAATTAACAATGTTATTCCTATTTACGGAAGTTTGTTACCTTTCAGAATACTGTGTTCAATGCAGATTCCGGAACCTTCATCAGCGTTAGATTGAACTGTTGTCCTTGATAACAATTCATTCTATAACAGTTGATAAGAATTTTTTATTGTGACGAGGTGGCTCGAATTTGAAGAAAATTAACCAAAGAAATGCACAGTTTATGCAAGCTTACAAAAATGTGAATTTTAATTTCAGTTCTTGTTATTTCTGTATCTTGTCAGTGTTAGTTGATTTATTTGTTATATATTTATTTGTAAACATTATCGTTATGGATTCAACATATTTTCTATGTTGACAATTCTTAAATTGTAGTGTTTTAACGAATTATCGAAGATATCTGCTATCACAATATGCCATTAGCGCAATTAAGCAATCAGGATTAAACCTGTATTGTATTTACTAATTATAATCATTACACTGCGATGTTAGTATTGCTAATATGTTGGGAATCTAGTTTTAGTAAGGTTAAGAGTTGAATCTGGTCACTTTTGACAATAAATGCAAACTATGATACATGTAATGAGGTTGTCTTTGGTGAAATTATATGATGGATATGTTGCAGAAGGATCTTGAATTCTGGATTTATGACATAACCTTAATCAGCAACATATTTTTTTTCGATTTTCAACTGCATTATAGTTAGCGCAGTCACGTGTCCATCCATTATGACGAAAGTGGTAATATTACTTAAGATCCAGCTTGTTCATGAACACCTCTGAAGGGTCATGAACAAGACACGAAGGACGATCGAGGAATCGGGGCTGGACTGATTACAGAATGATGTGAAATGTTTTCAAATAATTCAGCCAATGTATTATAGTATCAGTGATTAGACTGAGCTACATACTACCATGTTTATGATATGTATACATTATAGCCACTAATGCAATGAGAAATGTGTAACATATAGCTGTTGGTATAACATAGTATTAAACATGCGGCATACAAATGGACTATTGTAGCTATTGTCATTTCCTTTAATGTTGTTGTGCCTGTGTAATGGAATGCGCTACCAGTATCTATTAGAACATGTAACAGACCCTTCCCATTAACATCACGTTAACTGGTGGATTGTAATGGAACTTGACAATTTGGATAAGTCTGAGAACATCACTCTGCTTAATGTATAAGCCTGTGATTTGCTTATCTATTCGGTTGCTGAAACGTTGAAGTGAATTAACTTTAGCAGATGTGTTGAAAATAGTTTTTTATTCAAGACGACAATGTTTCTCAACTCAACAATGTTTAACTATACAGACGTAGCTGCCACGTGCTTTTGGGTTGAAATTGTATTTTTGACATGACATTCTGTATAAAGTTGTACAAATTTGTATAACATTTAACCTGCCTACAGCATTCAAATTACGATCGATAGGCATTGCTATGGTGCTAAAAAGTTTGTGTTAACATATCTGTTTAACGAAAAATACCACTTTATTTTCTCAATTCAGACACCTGAGAGCTTTCTGTACTTCTATTGCAGGCACTTCCATTTACATTTTGTAACAAAGCATGTTTTTCCAAACTGTCAGATGGAAATCTAACGTAGCTAACACGAGAACTTTCCAAATAAAACAGGTTCAGGATGCATTTTTTTTCTAAAATGATAAAAATCAAAACATGTCCAGTATCCACCTAGATAAGATGCTCATGGCGCTTTGCTCCATTATCAATTTTGGCAGCAGCTAACGCAGTGCCCATTCTACACACAACCGTGTTAGACATTGCGAGTTCACAACAGGTCACACATTTCCCACGTGTGGTGTCTTTTACATACCATGGCATAGACACCAGGTGTAAGAACCTTGCAGCTTTTAATATCTCATGAAAGATACCACCAAAGTGGGGTGAAAGAATTAGCCCTTCTTTGAAACAGCAGCAGTTGGTCTCCAATCCTGTTCCTCTCGATTTATTATTTTTGGCTACTGCCGCCCCACATAAATGGCCGCACTGTCAATAATCTCCCCCTCATATATTTCATACTTATCATAGTTTACTAACAAGTACTAAGCATTTTACTACTTGAATAAATAACCATTACTTTGTGGGTTGTTTTTCACCAATGTAAAAAACCTAAATCCTAATGGAATGAAGCACAAGACAAGACTATTTTTGACACACCAATTTTTTGCACACATTGGAGGGTGGACACTAACTTATGGGAAACAATCAAAAGATAACACTGTGCAGAAAATACTGGAACTATGACTGAGCTGTCTTACCAAGACGTCTCGTCCCCAAGCGTTGCCAGTCAGAAAGGATTTAGTCCAAATTAATAATAAAAATAATGCTTTGCTCCATTCTCAGAGCTGGTTTTAGCAGCAGATATTGCATAACGCATCCTACACACAATTGTGTTAGAGTTTGTGCATCCAAGACAGGTTACACATTTATCTAGGTTTGTGGGATCTTACTTACCCTGACATCAGGTAGAAAAGACCAACGGCTTCTAGTCACCTCCAAAAGTGGGGTGAACAAAGTTGCCAAAGCTTGTGTATTGAAATGCCTCATGCCCAAATGATGTGTGCCCAAACGTTTTATGCTCAAATGTGTTATTATGCACAGCTTTTGTGAATTCACACTGGGCAATAAATAAACATTCAATCAACAAAACACGAAATCCTGTTTATCTCATATGAGATACTAACAATGAATAAACCTCACATTTTGTATGTAGAAGAAATATCTAAACATAAATTGATATATGAACATAGTTAAAATGTTATGATACCATACAAGAGAACAACTTTAATATTAAATATAACAATATAATTGATGTAATGGGATGTAAATAAAACAGCTATTTGTTTTGACACATAAAAAATGCACACAATTTCTCTATATATACCATGAGACAGTGACCTATTTACAGAGATTTATAAACAACAAATAAAAAATACACTTACATGCAACTAACATAACATAAAAGCACGATAGACATTTCGAAGATAAAATAAAATCACGACATAAAAGCGCCATAACCAGTGGATTTCCAAGGTAAATAAAACATGGAATGTCAGCCAGCAAACAATGATATATATCACAGGGAATGTTAAAGAAAATTTCAGACAGATGAACCACTCAACCCTGTTTGGGATATTTGTTATCGCTTCTTCGCCCCAGGTACTGCGTCCATGGCTGTTCGACAAGGGGGCGAAACTGGACTTTTTCGATGGGTTTGATGCCACGGACATCCCGCATCTTCTTGGCTACGAACAAGTCCAGCTTCGCGGGGTATCGTCCTCTTGTACTGAGAGCGTCAACCAGATTCGTTTTGACGATGCGCATCGAGTACGACATGCCAACATGGTCGCCACTTCCGTCTTTTTTTTCACCTTCTCCATCCACAATAGATATCACGTCCATGTTCCCATCGCCGTCAACGTCGCCGAGAACCCCTGCAATGGAATTCATATCCGAAGTGAACCGACTTGCTGGGCAGCCTATGTCTAAAATCACTTGGCATAAAACGTCAATGAAACAATTAAAATGAACTTTGTCTAAATTTGCTTCGTTCCCGTCTTTCACTATTGTAAATGCAATGATGAGCCACAATGGTTTGACCCAAAACTAATTGAAATCATGTAAATGTTCCAAGTTCAGTAATTTTTCATTAAAAAAACCTATGATTTACCCTAGCCTGCTATAGTAAAGCACTTGGTGATTTATTTAATTCAGCACAGGTACTGGTATAATTTTTTTACACTTTAGTATGCACATTTGAATATTTGAATGTTTTTTTTCAATTCATTGTACGTGCTTGAAAAACAAAACAAATAAATTACATTACTATTTAAACACATTATACTGACCAATCCATATTTCTTATGCATTCCAGCTTTTACCTTTTGGAGCTAGGACCCTTCTACATTTTGGAGCTAGGACCCTTTTACCTTTTGGAGCTAGGACCCTTTTACATTTTGGAGCTAGATTTGATATATTTGGTCGTTTTGCACCATGGAATCTTGGCGGCATGAAACATATTATCACAATATATCTCATTTTTATTCTCAAAGAAATCATAGTACAAATTTGTTGGTGACATCACTGTTGTGGCCATTACCTGTTGTTCTTTCATCATTCTTCAAGATAATACACAAAGATCCTGCAGATCGCGCCTTGATACTTCGTCTTCTGGACGCTTCAACTGTTTGGTCTACACTAGTCACATCTACAATATTCACATTAACTCATACTGAAAGGTTCGTCCTCATCCTTCAGTTTTTTCGCACATATCATCTCAGACACATTTAGCGGAAAAAATCTATTTAGTTTCGGTGAAGTCATCAGACAAACTACTAAATAATTTTGGACTGGATCCAGTAAATTTTTTTTTCAAAAGGCAAACACGGTACTGGTACATGTACTGGTACATGGCTATTCACATTTTCAAAAGTTATACTGATCAAATGAGCAAAGTCCATTCTTTCGATGATTTTAACAAAACTATGCACTCTTTCGTTTATCTTATTAATTAACCAACAAATATGACTTGCGATGGGCTTCAGTCAAATAAGGAGGGCATCTTAATGAAGCAAACATTCTTACCCTTATATTCCCCCATATTTCAGCATATAATAACAATAATTAACTTTGATAGCGCCTATATCCTCATGAATCTGAACTCAGAGGCTCAATAAACCAGCCATTATACATTATCATGAACAGGGATGCACAAAAGAGTTATGGTGAAAATGTAATTTGGAATAAATATATTATGGTACATGGTATAATTTCAGATAATTTCAAAGTGATGGGAAGTTCATTCCAGACCCTAGGCACAGCTATGGAGAAGACGTTTACCCAATCAGCTAAACCTGTTATAAAGTTTCAAAGCAATATTCTTACAAACATCAAATTCAGCCTTTCGAATTTCAAATGAACCTTATTGCCTTGTTTAATCTAATCTTTTCTATGTGTGCTTCTTCCTTGGCAGAGCAGCTGTCCCTCTCCACTCTGGGAGTGGGTGCTGACGCAAGGCACCAAGGAAGGCGTTGACTTCTGTCCTGAACTTCTCTCTCTCTCCCTGATTGCAACTATTTCCTCTGGGAGTTCATTCCAGAGGTGGGAGGCGGTTGGTAAGAATGTCCTCTTATAGCCAGCAGTGTTTGAGGGTGGAATTGCCACAGCAGCTGTGTGGTGAGATATTGATGCCCTGGTGGCTTTTCACACTACTGCAGGAGGAGGTAACATGTTATTGAGTAAAGTTGGTGCACCTCCATGGTATATCCGGTGGAAAAAGGTGAGTCCACCAACATGTCTCCTTTGTAGTTAGTATTTGAGGCTTGCCATGCAAGTTCTGCCTACCAAAGCTGTAGCGCCAAAGACACTTGAATGTGAAATAACATACACCCATATACGTACTGTAGTGTAACTTCAGGGATGGGAGTTGCAGCAGAACATTGGGCGCGTGAACATTGGAGCGATCAAGCATGAACACGTATGTGGTGTATGTCTTCATGTCCTCCGAGCAGTCAGGGTAGTGCTCGTCATCACTACCATCTTGTTCAACAGTTGCTGGGTCATCCTGGGGGTCATCATCTCCGTCTTCGTTACCTTTTGTGGTGAAAGGATATAGTTTTATTTTATTTTAATGAACATAAATTATAAAAATCAAAACTAATAATGATGTACTAAATCTGCAATCACACTGTAAATTATAAAATTATATAGTGTATATTTCTTTACTTTTTTCATTTCCAATGTTGCTGCCATCATCTTTTATATTAAAAGTTCTAGTTTTATTTTAACGATAAATTGTAAAACAAATATAATAATGCTGTATTAAATTTGCAATGGGCGATACTGTAAATCATAAATTTATTTAAGTTGTATTTGTGCAGGTTTCTTTATTTGTACGTACGGATAGTTTCTTTATGTAGTATGTATGTATGTATGGATGCATGATATGTGCATGCAATGCCCATGCATGCATCTATCTATCCATACATGCATATTATTTATGCAGACAAATGTTCAACTATACAAATTAAGTTCAACAACTGATGTACAACATAATGGTAATTCCTACTAGAACGAACTGTACACAGAAATCATTTTCATGCAGGAACTCGACTGGAAAGCATCTCTTGGATAACGTTTAAAACCTACACACGACTGTCATCTCCTTGCCGAAAACACACCAGATACAAACCAGGATCATCAAAATCAGTCCTAATAAGGCCTTTTATTAGTTGGTTTAAGGATCCGCCGACCTGATATTTTCGTTTTTGAACAACAAACTTCTTTACGTTTTTGTCGTGTCGTATTTTAACATGAAACATCATTCCATGTAAAAAATAGATATTCTGTCCAAAATGTTGTGGGTTTGTGGCTTTTACTTTGCACATCTGTTCGGCCAAAGTAGCACCGGGTTGCGTCAGCATTTTCTGCAGTAAGCATCAGCTGGTTATGTCATCAATCACCACAGATGTTACTTGGACTGTAGAAGTGTGCAAAACACAATATTTTAAAAGAATATATGCTTTTCGTATGTGGACTGATGTGGCATGGGTGAATGAATGCACTGGCATAGAAAAAATTAGGCGAGAATGTAAATAATTTAGGCCAATCTAGTTCATGATTACCGTAGGCGTTACATATTTAGAATCCTTTTTTTATCGCCGACCGACCCATTTTGTGCAAAGAAAATCTGCAAACCAACTATCGGTAATACAAAATAAAAGATCTAAATGTAGCCATTTTTACAACTACAATATAAAGGAAGGCGAACCAACCTTCATCATTCACTGTGCTGTGGCTGTCGATGTCGCCAAGCGATTCCAGTTCGCTCAAATCTGTCTTATTAAACAATTTCTCTAGGTTGGTGAAGTTGGCATCACCCTCATTATAGATGACTGGTGTATCGGAGAGCCCACGTTTCTTGATGACGTCATGCAAGTGACTTCTTGTATTTCTCTAATGGCAGAGGTGATTTAATTCTCTCATTTCATTGCACGCATCACATTGTACACAACAGGCGAGGTAAACAAAGTATCAACAAAGACGATAAAAGTGTAGTATTAATATTATTAGATCGTTCAACTATTTTAATGCATTTTGTAGGAGAGAGTTGCTAGACAATTATGATAAGTATCTGGTAGGTGGCGGGGTTGGATTCAATTACAATTGTCAATAACAAAGCATCATAAAAGTTCAATTACAATTTCATTGTTTCAAACATAAATCACAATTACATAAAAAAAATCACATTTACAATTGCATCACTTAAAAAAAATCAAACACAATTACAAGCTAAAAAAATCAATTACACTGCTTCATTAAGTGTCAATTGCAATAGTTCACAGATTGGAACAACTACATTGTTTAATAAAAGAAAATTACATTTACCATTAATGCTAATCTTAGACAGCGTATTACATGAATTCATGCATTCTTTCTGCCAATATTTGGTCAATTACACTGTTATTGTAACAAATGTACTCCCATATCCATAATCCAATGTGTGATTGTGGTATAACTCGGTAGTAGAACATAACATAAAAAGCAATTTTGAAAGATGCTATATACTGTAAAGTTACCAATTGCTTTAAGATGTTAAATAAGTTCATCAAACATGAGATTGTGCCTACATGTGTCATGGTTACTATGGTTACAAATATATGACATAAGAACCTATGTTCCATTTCAGGTGATTTAATAATAGTAATGGGAAGAATTTACATAGCGCCTGAAATGAGAATCCACTTAAAAGTTGAAGTATTAAAAATGCTCACTGGCGTTTTCCATAAATTGCATTAATTATGTATATGTTTAATTTAAAAAAAAACTGTAATTTAGAAGATCTGATTAAAACACTTTATAAATCTGTACAAAAAGTAAAACATTACAATTATTAATATATCATTGACTGTATACTCTAGAAAGCGACATGATCGGTTTGCCTCACCGGTTTAGTGGTTGGTACATTCACCCCTTTCATTTGAAACACAAACGTATCCCTGTAGTCCTCAGTTGTCCTGGCAACGAGGTCGGAGGTCATCTCGTACTGAGACGCATTCAGCCTCCATAACACTTCGCCGTTTGTTCCATCAAGAACAAGTGTCTACAACATATAATAATACAAATAACCATTGATTTAAGACATAAAAGAACATAGAAATATACATTAAGTCCATAGTAAAAAATTTAAAATATAGATAAACAATAATGAATTATACACGTTAAATATAATCTTCTTAGATACAGCCTCAAAACATTGATGTTTGGCTCTACCTGAAATTGGTTTCATTATGCGTTTAGCTGCTGTTTCAATTAGTGTTGCACTGTGTATTTTCCAATCATATTCAGTAAAATAACAAAAGAAAAGAACAAATAACAAGAAATAAAGGCTTTTAGAGGCAGAGAAAATGAGACTAAGAGTGAATCTGTTCACAAATGCATTCTGCAGTACGGTTTGTTCATAAAGTGACCATACTTGTTACCATGTCAACTAGTTTGTTCATAAAGTTACCATACTTGTTACCATGCCAACTAGTTTATTCATAAAGTTACCATACTTGTTACCATGTCAACTACAACCTAACTCCTGTTGCATAGATCTACAAAATGTTACAGCAGTACATGTACATTTAGCTGTGTAATTTTACACCATGCCACAACAAACTCCAACAAGTCTCTTCAATCACTGATGCTACAACTGTAAGCCCTGTTTCCTTTATATGACTGTCTGATATTCTAATACCATGGTTGGCTGGGAAAACCACCCATTCCAGCAGCTGTACGTTAAACCCCTCTTTCTTACCTGCGAGTAGAGGTACTTAGGCCATGAACCTTTATTCATGTGTAACATGAAGTCGAGCGTATCATCATCATTGAAGTATGCTGGTGCTAGAGTGCTGTAATATTTCAGTACAAGATTAGGATGTCTGCAGAACAAATCTTGCAAATCTCTCATAAAATGTACTGCCTGTTTATCAATGTCGTGTTTTGAAATGACTGGATTTTGAGACGATCACATGACAAAATGTTGGTATGAAACTTTAAAGTTCCCTCCTCAGTTCATTTACCCCGATCGTGAATCAGTTCATTTACCCCCATCGTGAATCAGGTTCTTTCATGGTTAAATCTATAGTGTGTGAATAGATAAAAAACACGCACAGTTGGCTTAGTAAGAGTGCCAGCCTTTGTTAAAAAAACTTAATGTGATTATAAGATCAGCTAACTTGGGAAAGTGACAATCAACGTGTGAATAAGCCATATATCATAGTTCATAGAGGTGAAGATACTTTTTCCCTTCACATATTGTACTGTATAACCAAATTTCAATGGAGCCCATCCAAAAATATTTTTCATCAAAAGGAAGTTTTGCATAAATGAGCTAGTATGTGGAAGTGGATACTAAAGCTAGCATGTGGAAGTGGATACTAGAGCTAGCATGTGGAAGTGGATACTAGAGCTAGCATGTGGAAGTGGATACTAGAGCTAGCATGTGGAAGTGGATACTGGAGCTAGCATGTGGAAGTGGATACTAGAGCTGGCATGTGGAAGTGGATACTACAGCTAGCATGTGGAAGTGGATACTGGAGCTAGCATGTGGAAGTGGATACTAGAGCTGGCATCTGGAAATGGATACTAGAGCTGGCATGTGGAAGTGGATACTAGAGCTGGCATCTGGAAGTGGATACTAGAGCTAGCATGTTGAAGTGGATACTAGAGCTAGCATGTGGAAGTGGATACTAGAGCTAGAATGTGGAAGTGGATACTAGAGCTGGCATGTGGAAGTGGATACTAGAGCTAGCATGTGGAAGTGGATACTAGAGCTAGCATGTGGAAGTGGATACTAGAGCTAGCATGTGGAAGTGGATACTAGAGCTAGCATGTGGAAGTGGATACTGGAGCTAGCATGTGGAAGTGGATACTAGAGCTGGCATGTGGAAGTGGATACTACAGCTAGCATGTGGAAGTGGATACTAGAGCTAGCATGTGGAAGTGGATACTAGAGCTGGCATCTGGAAGTGGATACTAGAGCTGGCATGTGGAAGTGGATACTAGAGCTAGCATGCGGAAGTGGATACTAGAGCTGGCATGTGGAAGTGGATACTAAAGCTAGCATGTGGAAGTGGATACTAGAGCTAGCATGTGGAAGTGGATACTAGAGCTAGCATGTGGAAGTGGATACTAGAGCTAGCATGTGGAAGTAGATACTACAGCTAGCATGTGGAAGTGGATACTGGAGCTAGCATGTGGAAGTGGATACTAGAGCTGGCATCTGGAAGTGGATACTAGAGCTGGCATGTGGAAGTGGATACTAGAGCTAGCATGTGGAAGTGGATACTAGAGCTGGCATGTGGAAGTGGATACTAGAGCTAGCATGTGGAAGTGGATACTGGAGCTAGCATGTGGAAGTGGATACAGTCACGCCTCGTTATAACGCGCCCCGTTATTACGCGGATTCGGATATAACGCGGTCAGTCATGGACCCCGAATTTCTGCCGCCAGGGGAAAATGTCAAATGGGCCCGCTTAAACCTACTTAGAATTGCTTTGACAATTCTCAAGAAACATTAGGTGAACAATGTCAATGAACGAGTATCAACGTGTTGTTTGTTTTGAGTAGGCAAAGTCAATCGCCCTACAATTTTTTTCTATCTGGCTGTTGCTGTAGTAGGGGCAAAGATCTCGTTTATCAAAAGCTTAAGTATTTTCATGAAACGTGAAACCTTACAAAAACGCCATAAACAGAGCAATAAACACGTCTTTCGTGTCTGTATGCATTCTTATATGTATATCACTAAAGTTACCTGACAATAACCATGTAAAAGTGTGAAATTATTACCTTTTTGTCAGAACGCATGTGCTTGTCAAAGTTTGTATATAACCGGATGTTGTTATGAGCGAGAATAGCAAACGGGATTTCCATAGATCTATATAGGTAACGCTAAGAATTGCCGTCTGCTGGCCATAGAGTTACATCATTAATAATGCCCCTATAAACTACTAACTTACTAACGGGTGTTTTATTTATGTCTGTGCTGCTGGCCCATTCTGGCCTCATTCTACACGAAATCGTGTTTGATCATGTGACCCAAAGGCAACATCACGTGCGCAGTATGGCGACTATTTATGAAATCTTTTCTGTGTGACCGATAAATGTACTCATAAATAATTATTTGGAGCACATTTCTTCAGTTTCTTGACGCCTTGAAGTGTCGGTTGTATGTCACGGAATACATATGTGAAACGGTTAGTGCGTATTGGTTTTAAAACGTAAGTTATTAGTTTCATAGCCATTTGGCTACGGAAAGCCCAAATTGGCGAGTTAGTAAAACCCGGTGTGGACTTTCGCCCCAGAGACGAAGAGTGGGGCGGACAATTTTGGCTAGTTTTGCGCTGCCGCCGACATCAATCGCTGTTGCTGGCTTCACTTCGACGGTTTGTAAATTGCAATCGAGATTCACAAATATGCCTCGCGTAAGAATCAGATCAACCGTTTTAAATGCATTTAATATGCAGTACCAACATAACACTTGGGTGAAATTACATGCTTCCATTACATTGTAAATTTAATCGTTTTCTCGACGCAAAACCAACATGCCAAATTCCTAACCCAAATACGAATTCGTCATCCGCATATGAAATGATGAATCGATGTTAAGTGGTGCGTAATAAATTTATGCTTCGGTCGAGATCGGTTGAAAGACGAAGTGAAACAATTATTAATTCTACCTATTGTGTTTTTCTGTGTTTTATAAGCTTGCATACTACGTTTGTCAAATCATATATGTTTTCGGCTGCTCAGGCCTAAGGTTATTATTTTCGATTCATAGGCCTGTTGGTCCAGTACATCATCATCATAGTAGAGCTATTCCATAACGGTATACGTACATGTGTTTTATTCAGTTCAAGAGTTTGTGACATTTAAATATAATACACGTTGATGCTAGTATACTCGTTTAATAAGTTCCATAAACTGCATATTGCCGTATAAGACAATGCAAGGTTCATGGACTTGGTGCAGCAGGCGGCGGTCGCTGTTGTTTAGTAGCTCCCTGGTGGCAGATATAAGAACACCTAACGTGCCTTGCGTACAGCGCGGTCCGAAGTCGTGGACCCCGACTACCGCGTTATAACAAGGCTCGACTGCACTAGAGCTAACATGTGGAAGTGGATACTAGAGCTGGCATGTGGAAGTGGATACTAAAGCTGGCATGTGGAAGTGGATACTAGAGCTGGCATGTGGAAGTGGATACTAGAGCTAGCATGTGGAAGTGGATAGAAGAGCTAGCATCTGGAAGTGGATACTAGAGCTGACATGTGGAAGGGATACTAGGACTAGATAGGTTTTATTTTTTGTGAAATGATTCTAAAAGTCATCCAGTCACATGCATGCATGCACGCACGCACACAAGCTAGCATGCATGCACGCACACCACACACACACCACACATAGACAACAATTCATACATTTGTTTCCACATATCTACCTGTAAGATTCAAATCCCGGGAACTGTGCTGTCCACATAATGTCCAGAGTTTCGCCATCAAACAGCTGTATTGTGCCATCGTACGCAGACATCATAATGTCAAGGATGCCATCATTGTTCATGTCAACCAGCGTCGGTGTAACCATTACGCCTCTGGTATCACTCCTGTAATGTTAAAGCATATGTGTCAACATTACCTCTCTTTGGGGGATATACAGCTTTTACCCGTCTCGATTTTTCAGCTAAAAAACACATATTGTTTATTTTGGTGCAAATTAGGCCATTCTAGGTATGTGTTATGCATTGTCTTTGATTTTACATATTCTCTTGCATGTGTTCACTGCGAATGAGAATGGCAAAACAAAAAACCTGTGAACCGGCTAAAAATCGGTGAAGGTGGAGTGCCAGAGGATATTTATCACTTTTCCACTTTTTTAATACTCATAGCTACATCCAAGTGATATGTCAGAGGCGTGCCTATGCAGGAGAACAACAATATATAACAAAGTTCTGCATTTTCCCACAATATTTACAGAAATCTTATGGATGCCAAAATCTTGTTGAGGTTTACTGGCACTGGTCAGTATATTTATATATCTAATGGACGATCATACCTTGAATCATACCTTGAAAGGGTTTGGGGCAGGGAGCCTCCTGCCTCATATATAGCCCCCCAATCAGTGGTTATGGCAGTAATTTTGATATTTTGTTTTGAAATTGTTTACTGTTAGTGCATTGACACAATCGCTTGGTAGGGTATTCCATGGCTTGATTACTCGCTGTGAAAAGAATGTGTGGCGTGCATCTAGTCGGCTGTGGTGTCGAACTATTGACTTGTGGTGGCGACCACTATTGACTTCCTGGACGGGAGGTATGGATTAGCTCGAATATTTTCTTGGTATCTATATCAGTAAATCCATTAATAATCTTGAAAACTACTAGCATATCAGCCCTTTTCCTCCTATCTTGTAAAGACAGGAGGCCACACTTTCGCAATCTCAGATAATATGGGAGCTTAGAGATTCCAGTGATCATCTTAGTGGCCCTCCTCTGGACACTTTCTAATTTGTTGATATCTTTCTGAAGATGTTGGCAGTTTTCCATGATGGGTCGGACCAAGGTGATGTATAAGTTTTTGATGTTTTTCATGCTTTTGTCTGTGTACGTCCTACGAATACGATACAAACTATGTGGCTATGAATTGCACACCAAACCACCGAGCCATCAAATCAATTGCAATTCTACTAAAGAAGTATCTCTTACCTGTAAATTACAAAAACACCATTTTTGAGAGGGCGCACTTTGTCCTTCCAACCTGTATAGCTGCCCTTGGTGTTGGGAATTGGGGTTGAACTGGGCAGCTCCTTGACGTATCGGTACAGGTCTGGCACAGAGATTCCCAACAAATCACCTGCAACATGTGTTTCTAGGCTAAATATACCAAAGTCTCTTAGAACTAGCAACTGAACTTTATAATAGCATTGTCCTATATAGCCCCGGTATCTGCCTAGACAAGACACTCATGGCACCTACTCCATTATCACAGCTAGTTTTAGGCAGCAGCTGATGCAAAGCCCTTACGGATATTGTAGATCGAGACCACTGGATCTGTGAGTCCAAGACAGGCTTTTTTTCACTTCCCTGTGTGGGATCTTTTACTTCCCCTGGAACAGACACCATGCATGCTGGTGTCGTGCTTCCATTTTTTGGCCGTCAAATACTATCAGCTTGGTGTATCTGCGCATGCGCTAGCCGGTAGTTGCCAATAATAGATCCTGTGTATATATATATATATATTTGTATATATATAAAACAATGAACTATAACAGAGAATGTCAACCATGGGAAATAATGGAAGAATTTCCACTTTCCTAGCAGGCTGATAACCAACCAGTCTACACACCTAGCAGGCTGATAACCAACCAGTCGACACACCTAGCAGGCTGATAACCAACCAGTCTACACACCTAGCAGGCTGATAACCAACCAGTCTACACACTTAGCCAGCTGATAACCCACCAGTACACACACCTAGCAGGCTGATAACCAACCAGTCTACACACCTAATAGGCTGATAACCAACCAGTCTACACACTTAGTAGGCTGATAACCAACCAGTATACACACTTAGCAGGCTGAAAACCAACCAATATACACACCTAGCAGGCTGATAACCAACCAGTATACACACCTAGCAGGCTGATAACCAACCAGTATACACACCTAGCAGGCTGATAACCAACCAATACACACACCTAGCAGGCTGATAACCAACCAGTCTACACATCCAGCAGGCTGATAATGGTGGTACAGTACTAGTGAGCACTACGAACAATACATAGTTACCTCTGGCAGTTTCACCGCCTTGTCCATACAACACGTACTGAGAGCCGTCCTTGGTGGTGTGTAGAGCTGGAGACATGTACGTTTCCTTGTACCGCGACATGTTTAGAAAGCGGCCCAGAGAGTGGCCTGTACGGCCGTTCACAAGGACCAGCCGACCTGCAAGTCTCCTGAGAACCTGAAGCAATCACAAGATAAGATAGTTCACACAAACATCTGGGTCCGGAGAATCACATCAGCAAAGAGGGTGGACGGAAGAAGGACGAATGACCTGAGGGAAACAATTGGGATGCAGTTCAACTTAACGGGTAACATAGTAAGCCAGATGGTGTGGGCAGGTGCAGAGGTGGTGAAACAGCAAGGTCGCAGGAATAGGGGTCAGACCACAATTAAGATGGGAAGACTGCATTAAGAGGGATGTAGGAAAGGTGGAGGAGGGTGACAAGTGGAGGGAGAAGGCTGTTGAAAGGGAGCAGTGGAAAATGACAACAACCAAAGTAGTGCAGCTGTACTAAAATTATTCGGCCTCAGTGCCGCCTCACACCTTTATAGGGAACCCAGAGGAAGAACAACATCATATTTTATGCAGAAGAAAGAAAAAAAAAATCAACGACCAGTACCGATGCAGCCTTCCCTGGGACCTCAGGTACAAAGAGATAGGAAACAATGTTATATAACAGGTAGTTCCTACCATTGTTAATTACTGACAAACATAATGAATATTTAAAGTATTGATACTATAATTTAAAACCATGTCTAACCTTTGCCTCAAATTTGGGATCGCCACCATGTGACAGCAATATCTCTGGCACGCCATCTTGTGTGAAGTCTGGCATGATAAGAACGTTGTAGAAGTTCCACGTGCGGTGTATTACGCCGTCATCGATGTTCCACAGAATAGTACCTGCAGCACATTCAAGACAACGGCAGCACATTCAATATACCTGTGCACAAGGCCCTATAGCACATTCAATATGCCTGCAGAATATTAGCACGTTATATACATGCAGAACATTAACACATCTAGAATACCTGCAAAACATTAGCACATTGGATATACTTGCAGAACATTATATATGCCTGCAGCACATTCAATCAAATCAAAAATGTAACATTTATAAGGCTCCATTCCATCAGTTGTTGCTCATGGCAATGCCGTACATGATGTTCTAAAAAAGTTGCCTTAAGACATGTTGTTAGTGTCGATGTCAGTTGTCATGTTGTTAGTGTCGATGTCAGTTGTCATGTTGTTAGTGTCGATGCCAGTTGTCATGTTGTTAGTGTCGATGTCAGTTGTCATGTTGTTAGTGTCGATGTCAGTTGTCATGTTGTTAGTGTCGATGTCAGCTGTCATGTTGTTAGTGTCGATGTCAGCTGTCATGTTGTTAGTGTCGATGTCAGCTGTCATGTTGTTAGTGTTGATGTCAGCTGTCATGTTGTTAGTGTCGGTGTCAGCTGTCATGTTGTTAGTGTCGATGTCAGTTGTCATGTTGTTAGTGTTGATGTCAGCTGTCATGTTGTTAGTGTCGATGTCAGCTGTCATGTTGTTAGTGTCGATGTCAGTTGTCATGGCAGCAAGTTCCACAGTGTTGGGGCTAGAATACCGAAGTGTAAATATGAGTACTTTGTGAAAAGTGTAGACCTACACTTTTATAAGCTATTATTGTACAAAACTCCCAAAGACTCACCGTTTCGAGGGTTAAACGCCACTGCTGTACCCATCCGGCCCGCAGCAATGCAGTCTAGTTTGCCGTCTCCATCGATGTCGATGTTATTACAGTTTAACTCAAATGGAGCCATGAAGAGTGAAGTTCGCCATAGTTCCTTCCCATCATAACCGCGTAGGGCAATAATCTGCCCAGCACAGGGATATGGAGCCCCTGCAATGTAGGATAAACAATGCCAAAGTGTCAACTTTATAGGTAAAGTTCAGTGTCCCTCCTCAATTAAAATTATTTTGTTTCTTGTTTCAGAAGTGATTTCACTAAAAATCAAACCTATCTAATATCTGCTAGTTTATTTGTGAAACACGTTATTTAGTTTAGTTAAAATCATTGGACAAATCAGTTGTTTTTGGTTCAGCCAAACTAAAATACGAAAAAAATGCAAAAGTGGCTATGTATAGCCCGCCTCTATATAAAAAATAATAAATAAATTCTTTCTGATGGGGCCTAGTCGACATTAAGTGAAAAGTGGCAATAGTGGCTCTGTCTCTTAATTATACTATGAAATAATGCTTTACACATTTTCACAACTGACACAATCTAATGATCAAAGTAAATTATTTTTATGATTTTAACAAAAGTGTGCACTCTTTCACGAAACTGACTGCATGTATTACTTAAACCTGTCATGTGCTACAGATCTGAACATCAACAAACCCGATTCATGATAAGCTACATAAATTGAGGATGGAGTTCCAACAACTAAAAAATAATGAAGAACCAGACCATGCACAAGACTCTTAAGTACACGCAAGCATGCACGCAAGCTTCAACATATGTTCGAATTCGACATCGCATATCTACATTGGCTTCCTGTTACTTATCAAATTAATTTTAAGCTGTCAGCACTTACATATCGTGCTCTATCTACACAGCAACCATTCTACTTGACTAGTCTCCTGCATCTTTAAAATATCCCTAGGCAGTTCAGATCACAAATTTCACAACTTATTGTGCCTAAAACAAAACTTAACTTAGACAAACGTGCTTTCTCTGATTGCATTTCCACCATAAATCTTTGGTTGTCCCTCGTTCTGATAACTTTTGTGCATCCCTGTCCAAAATTATGCTTAATGATTCTGTTTTGTTGCGCCTCTGAACTAAGGTTCTTGAGGATATAGGCGCCATAGAAGTTAATTATTATTACTATTATTATGCATATAATAGTGTGTATCTTACCATTGTCTAAACACAGTTTCTTCATTTTTGCGACTGTGTCCTGCCTCATAACATCTGTGAAATATTTTGCATTGAACATTGCAAAGATGATGTCATCCCGACCGTCTTCATCGACGTCCACCAGACGGACACATGATTCGGTGCCTGACAAAACATTAATACCGATACGTTAGTGGTTTAGTGCAATAAACATGGCAGGATACATTTCAGAGCTATTTAATTAACAGGAGAAAACAAAATCAGATGATAAAAAATCATCCTGTTCCTGAATTTGAAAGTTGACAAGAACATTTATCAAATTTCTCAGTCGACTCATCAAAGCACATTAAAGGGGAAGTTATATGTGTAATTTAATTTATTAAATATGACATGATATTATATGATAATTCATATAATATCATGTCATATTTAATAAATGAAATGTATTACAATTATCAACATTTTGTATGCATATACGGTATTCAATTTTGTTTACTTTTTGTAAAAATAATTAATCTATGCAATAAGTAACTTGTTTTATAGTCTCACAAAAATATCCTGTACACATCGTGATAAACTTGCCATGAAATATTGGATTTTAATATGTCAATACAGATCATAATTGTGTCCTTTGAAAAGGCACAGACTCACCGTGTTCTCGCAGCAGCACTGTCCACTCAGCCGTCTTGTTAAACTTGCCCTTCTGCAAGTGACCAGGGAGCAACGGGACATAGTTGGCATAGACAAGAACCACAAAGACAGTCAGAGCAGTCAGCAGAAAACCCAGGCTTATCACCCACCACCACACAGAGCTCTTGGCAGCCGTCTTGTAGCTGCCTAACCCCTTCACACTGATGACTGGATTTCTTTCAAACAGGACGCTGTCGTTGTCATCAGTGTCTGAATCGTTGCTCGATCTCGACATTAACACCTCGCGCTCCGGCTCGTAGCCTGTCATTTTCCCTGTAAACAACAATAACGCAAATAGGCCTACATCTGTGGAAATTAATTCTGTTCCACAAACAAAATATAGCTAAAATGATGGCAGAAAATATTTTTTCACCACACCACACGTGCCAACCCTGAATGGTGCACACCTGTACAACCGGTCACAGAAATCTGTAAAAACCGCAAATGAACCCATGTTATCTACAGGTTCGCCAAGCAAGTTCAGAAGGAGCTCGCCATGCAAACTGGAACATATTTCAGAATTGGATCTTGAGAAACTGTCACTTCAGCACAGCTAAAATATTTGTGCGAGTTGCTCTTCATACATGTTTTGAATTGACGAGGCTGTATATGGTATCACAAAAAGTGTTCAAGATGAAGAAAACTGTAAGGAACGTGTCCTGCTCTTCTCTTGAGTTACAGTTAACCTGTAAGCAGGGCTGGGTCCAATTACACAAAATTATATCAATTACAATTACAGTCATAATTTTCCAAATCAATTACAATTACAATTACACTGTTTAAATTTCAATTGCAATTACATTATGCGGAACCAAATATATTCAGCATTTGTTAATTATGTATTTTTGCGCGTTTTGCTGAATTTCAATATTTTGTACACAGTTGATAAACAAATATAACAGTAATGTTTGTACATTTTGTTGAATTGTGACTTTGAATTATACTAAATAAAAAGATAGCCGTTTAAAACATATTTTTATTATATAAAAATACAATGCAATATCCAGACATAATCCTACAGGACATATTCCAATGCAGACATTTATCCGTGCGCATTTCTTAAATTTTTCTTTGGAAAATACTAATAATAGGGTTTGATGTGTTTACTTTGAGGTTGTAGCTCCTGCTCTAAGCTGACACTCTTAATTGGTCTGCCTTTTGCTTTGTGTGAGTTGGGAATGGGAAGAGAGGCCATATAAACGGTCCTTGCCACCTGACCTGTCTCCAACCCACCACAACACATTGGCTTGCTAACTCTGCAACGTTTCACTGAGCTGATATTTTCAGAAGCAAAATCAGGCTACAGGTCTTTCCATGTTGTTTGAATACCAGCTTAGCCTTTGTCTGACAATGTCTGTGCATTGTTTATTGCTTCCTGGCTGTTACCAACTTACTGAAAAGGCTAATTGCTAAGGCTACCCACCACTAGCACCACTGACCCGTACCCACCAAACAGTGAATACTGAGACTTAAATATAAATATATAAGCAGGTGTTATTATTAGTCTTGATTTTCAACTCATATGAAACTTAAATTATATTTTTATTGACAATTCATTCAGGTAGTTTGTGATATGAAACGTACTGTAATTGATTGTAATTGAAATAAAATTTCAATTATACAAAATATAACAATTACAATTACAATTACAGCAACATTTTAAAACCATAATCAATTACAATTACACATTTTTGCTGTAATCAATTACAATTACAATTACATAATTGGACCCAGCCCTGCCTGTAAGAGTTGGCAGACGTGGCACATAGTCGCAAAGTACCGAGCACAAACAATGTGTGATTTACAAAGTGTTATAGCAGACAACTACACATTATTTGCAAAATAAATGTGATCCAATTGCGAGAGCATGTACCCCTTAGAGAGTGTCATCATAGAGCACACAAGTATGTAAGTAAAAAGCTCATAGGTACCTGGATTTCTGGAAACACCAATAAGTTTCTAATAAGTTTCTAATAAGTTTCTAATAAGTTTCTAATAAGTTTCTAATAAGTTTCTAATAAGTTTCTAATAAGTTTCTATATGCTCAATCACATGTCCTGAAGCAAATATTACATTTCCATGCTCATTAACACTATATTATAATATATGTATATAATAAGAGTAAAAAGCAGGAGTAAGACAACTGTCAAAGTAAATGTATTCCTTTATGGGTCAGACCAAACCTTCGTGACAGACAGATTGAGTTGTTTCCAATCAAACAATTTAAGTGCCTGGCCTATCAGAATACACAAGTAGCTGGTCTTTTCATAATATTCCTGTTCTCAGGTTCTACAACATAAAGTTTTGTTTTTGAACTTCTCACAAACTTACCACGGACGTACTCCATTTTGTTTAGAAACAAATATAATGTAACCTTGTTTATGGTCATTTTAAAAATAAAAATCAGAGATGACCCAATTTTTGTATCTCTTACAAAATGTAAATGACCTTTGCAACAAAATTACAATCAGCACTCCAGGATAATTATGTCCAACATTAATTATGTCTACACACGTGTTAAGAAGTACTGCTAAATGTTGACATTAATTTTTATGCAAATGCAAAGACCTTTTAAATTTGCAATTTTAAATAATGAGACAGACTTGCACCGAGTCACAGTGACTGATACATTCACCCTTCATAATAATTTAACGCCTCCTCCCACACCAAATCTGCAACTGAAAATAGCTGAGTACTGTCCTGTGTTTTAGTTAATCTCCACCCCAGTAGCGAAGCGAACCCAAGGGTCAACTCATTTAAAAACCGTCTAGACAAACATTAGACTACTGAATAATTTTTCTACAACTACAAAGCCGCCTTGCAAGGAAGTCGTAGAGCATTTCAAGGGAAAGTTGAAGATCTGACCACCGAGGCCACCACCTATGATCAGACAGAACCTAAGTAAACATAAGCAAGAAGCTGTCTTGTAATAATCCAAGTCCCAGAAGTTATACGCCCCAACATTGTCATTGGCAACAAGCATGGACATGGTCAGTGTCAACTTTGTCAAGTGCAAATACCATTACAAAACTAAGCCGACCATGATTTCGTGCCAGCAGACACCTGTACGCTGAAGATACGCGGAAACCTTACAACTTCTTGATTACACCAACTTATGCTTCAAATGCTGACACTGACAGATTCATAGCTAGAGCAGAGTAGGACGGGCCTACGCGTCTGACAAGACACGCTTGACTGCCCCACTTGAGTGGGTTCGATCTGGGTCGCTTTTGCTGTTTGTTCAGTATCATTTCGTCAAGTTTGTCTCGGAATTAAGTTGTCACAAACCCGGACACTTTCTCGACACGTCGGGTACCTAGTCAGTAACAACTAACGTGGATTCACGGAAGTCAACTTGATTTGGAGAAGACGGATAAAGATAGCGGGGGGTATTTTGATCGGCCCGAGCCACAACTTGCACAAACACGGACAACCCTCCATAGCGGTCGTACCTACCATGTTCGTCGACCCAGAAGTTTGTTGACTTCTTAGACTTAAAGAAACTCATGTCGGCATTCGCAAAGGAACCACTCAAGATGGCTAGCTTCTTTTACCACGAAGTTTCGTTATGTTTTCCAAGCCAATCAAAAGTTGGGAAAAGTGGTTTTTCCCCCAGAATGGAAATTATAGTGGCGGCACCTTCCGACAGACATTGTTGCACAATTGAAACTGGTTGGTTCTGTGCTCGTATAGCGGCGCCACTGTTGTGACTACGGCAACTACCAAGTGTTTGCGTGATATTTGACAAGCTGTCTCGCATAATCTTCCAGTTTGAATTAATAGGTTGCGAGAATCTTGCCGTCCGAACACATATGTTTTTGAGACTATATGGAACATTATGAAATGCAATAAACGCACGCAGTAAACCGGTATTTCGTGTCTATAATCATTATTATGCGTGTATAACTATATAATTGTTTGACAATAACCATGCATGTATAAATATAAACTAATGACTTTTGTGATGAAAACCATAAAATCTCGTGCCTCCACCGTGCGTTGATTTCGTATAATAAGTCAACATCGTCCAATATTAGACGATAAACTTGCTCATAATCAATTATTTGGAGCACATTTCTTCTGCTTCTTGACTCCAATATGCAGATGGCCTATGTCACAGAATACACAATGTCATGTAATGCGGTTAGTGAGTGTCAGTTTTAAGTTTTATATTATTGGTGCGACACGTCCTTGTAAATTAGTTGATTGTTTGCCCAGAGGGAACTACCCTACTGGGGCGTTCGACGACGCCTGGTGTTTCATCTTCTGGTATATAAGCTTCCATCTATATCTTCCGGCTACTTGGACTTGGTGCAGCGACTTGAATTTGGTGTAGATCATTTACAGAAATACGTGGAATATCAAATAGAATAAGTATTACTATTGCATATATATTATACACAAACGTATTGTAGACATATATTAGGAAACAGGTTTTGTTAATTATTAGTCAGAGGGAGTATTTTAGAGTAAGTTAGTTTCGGATTCTGTCAGGGAATTCAGCGAGCGTTAATAGGGGTGTTTACAATTCGAAAATTGAGATAACATAGTGAATAGTCAGTAACAGTGAATATTGGTTAGAATAAGTATTAGTATTATACATATATTGTTCACCAACTTCTTGTAGACATATATTAAGAAACCGTTGTTGTTAACAGAGGTAGTATTTTTTTTTCCCGGATTCAAACTCAACGAGTGATAAAAGGGAGTTTGTTTACAGGTCATTCAACCCGTGCATCGAGCTATCGTTTACATTGGCTAATATATATATAAGATAAAGTGATTTATTTACTTAAATTACATACATAAGGTAATATCTGACATAGTGGTAGTCAACGTTTTCTGTAAAAAGGAATTAACAGCAGGATTTTAGCGTAAATTAGTACACACTGACTTCGTTGTTTTGTTACACAGTGTTCTCCGTATTCGCTAGGTGGCAGGATTTTTAGCCTAAAGTGTTCTTTTGATCACAAAAACAGCCTTATTCAAGGCTAACGTAGCAAACTAATTAAAACTAAATTGTATGATGGCGCCGTGCAAACGGCAGTTAAAGGCCACAAGGCACTTAATTTGTGGCAGTTGCAGTAACTGGGTGGATTTCGTCAAGTCTGGGTGCGAGAAGTCCTGGGCTGAGGTCCAGGCAGATAGTTTTAGTTTTGAGTGTAGGGGATGCGCAAGGATGAAAGAACTAGAGGTGGAGTTGGAAGAGCTGAGGCTGCTCGTTGTGGCAATGGTGGGAAGGGAACAGGGGAGTTGTGCGAGTAGTTCCGGTGGGGGAACAGTAGACGATAAAGTGGGGAAAGACACAAGAGATGCTAGGGAGAGCTCACCTCAGCCTGGGAGGAAGCTGAGAGGAGGGAAGGTGACAGGTCATAGGGAGACAGGACGTAAGGAGACGAGAAGGAAAGGAACGGGAGGGAAGACAACCGGGGTGAAGAAGAGGGGAGTAGGGGAGACAGGAGGGAAGGAGATGGGAGGGAAGACAACCGGAGTGAAGGAGAGGGGAGTAGCGGAGACAGGAGGGAAGGAGAAGGGAGTGGGGGAGACGGGAGGGAAAACAACCGGAGTGAAGGAGAGGGGAGTAGGGGAGACAGGAGGGAAGGAGAAGGGAGTGGGGGAGACGGAAGGGAAAACAACCGGAGTGAAGGAGAGGGGAGTGGGAGAGACAAGAGCAAAGGAGTGGGAAGTGGGGGAGACAGGAGGGAAGGGGTCAGGACAGAATGTGATGGAGGGGATCGAAAGGAAGAGTTATTCTGCAGCAGTGATAGAGGGGGTGAGGAAGAGAGCGAGGGTGTTTGTGGGGGATTCGATAGTTAGGAAGACCGACAGAGTCTTAAACAAGGGAGATGATGTGGTGGTCTGCTTGCCTGGAGCCAAAATAGAGGCGATAACTGAGAGGGTAAAAAACATTGTAGGCTCGGGTAAGGGTGGATCTGTTTTAGTACACGTAGGGACAAATAACGTAGAGAGGGAGGGTACAACTGCCATAGTTAGGAAATATAGGCAGTTGGTCAGAACACTAAAACAGACGCGGGTTGAGCAGGTAATACTGTCAGGGATTTTACCTGTAATGGGCAGGAGGGGTCACAAATATCGAAATTGTCGGGGGATGGCAATTAACATGTTAGTCCAGAGTCTGTGTAGGGAAGAGGAAGTTGGATTTGTGGATTTATGGGGAAGTTTTGTTGGGAGGGCTGATATGTACATGAAGGATGGGCTTCATTTAAGTGGAAAGGGGGCGGCAGTATTCGCGGACAAACTTTCAGCAGCAGTAGATAGCGACTTGGGTACAATGACAAATATTTTTGGAAGTAAACATTCTTTAAACTAGAAGTGCAGGGGGGTTACCTAGAGGTGTCTCAAGCAGAACAAGAGGCCACTAGCACAGATAAACCAATATCAAATCATCCGAAAAACATCTCTGAAAAAGGTTATAGATGCGTATGTTTAAATGCAAGGAGCATAGTAAATAAGAAAAACGAATTAAACATTATGGTAGAAGATATTGACCCTCACATAATTGGTATAACTGAATCATGGGCCAACATAGATATAACAGATGCTGAATTAGGACTGACAGGATACGTAATGTTTAGGAAAGATCGAATAGGAAGAAGGGGCGGGGGAGTTATTTTATATGTTAAAGAATCTATTCAGGCTTATGAAATAAAACTAGAAAGGGAAGCAGATTGCGATGAAGCTGTTTGGTGCAAAATTGTTTCAGGAAATTCAAAATTAACTATTGGATTAGTTTACCGAAGTCCAAACATAAACGAAGAGGACAACACAAAAATAAAAAACGCTATAAAGGAAGTTAGTAAAGGGGAATGTATCATAATGGGAGATTTTAACCATGGACACATACAATGGAATTCTCTAGAGAGCACAGGGATTGAGGATCAACAATTTCTATGTTTAATCCAGGATAGCTTTCTTACTCAGCACGTACTAGAACCAACCAGGGGAGAAAATGTATTAGACATAGTTTTGTCATCACAAAAAGAATTAGTGGACAATGTAAAAATATTTGAACCATTGGGTAATAGTGACCATAATCAAATACATTTTGACATCAATGTAAAATCAGAAAGTAAAAATAAGAAAGCGTACAAGAGAAACTTCAACAAAGGTAACTACAAAGATATGAGAAAATACTTAGCACAGCTAGATTGGAATAACATGCTGATGAATAAGACCGCAATTGAATGTTGGAATATTCTAAAATATGAAATTGAGAGTATCATTGATAAATTTGTTCCCTTCCGAAAACAAGGAAAACGGTGTAGAAAGAAATACTTGTCAAAAGAGGCAATTAGAAAAATAATGCTAAAACAAACTATGTGGAGGGTTTATAGGCGTACCAGAAAGGAAGAAGACTATGCAAAATACAAAGAGGCACTTAATGCAGCTACAACTGAAATCAGACAATCTAAAAGAAGCTATGAGCAAAAACTGGCATGTAACATAAAAAATGACAGCAAGAGTTTTTATGCATATGTCAGGAGTAAACAAAACGTACAAGACAAGGTTGGACCTCTAGAAGACAGTGCTGGAAATATAATATCACAGGGTTTTTTAATGGCGGAAGACCTAAATGGTTACTTCAGTTCAGTGTTTACCAAAGAAGATATTAGTTCATTACCAGTTGCTGATGCTAAATTTCAGGGGGCTAAATCTGACTATTTAGGACCGTTAGTTGTAACTCCAGAATTGGTAGCTAAGAAAATAAAGGCAATGAAGGATAACAAATCACCGGGAGTGGATGGGATTCCTCCAAAATTACTAATGGAAACAGTAGATCAAATCAGTATACCACTTGCAAGAGTATTCAACTTGTCATTAAAAGAGGGAGTTGTTCCATTTGAATGGAAAGAAGCAAACATCATACCATTATTTAAAAAGGGTTTGAGAAATAAGTCAGAGAATTACAGACCAGTGAGTTTAACGTCAGTGATTTGTAAATTATTAGAAAGGTTAATTAAAGACCATATGGTGGACTTCCTCGTTAAGCATAAATTATTAAATTCATCTCAACATGGATTCCTTAAAGCGAGGTCATGCTTAACAAATATATTATGTTTTTTGGAAGAAATCACTAAGTGGATAGACGTGGGATCGCCAGTAGATATTATCTACTTAGATTTTCAGAAAGCTTTTGACAAAGTGCCACATCAAAGATTGCTACTTAAATTAAAAGCCCATGGTATCGGGGATAGCATAACTGACTGGATAGAACAATGGCTGACTGACAGAAGACAACGAGTTGTAGTAGATGGAGAAGTTTCAAATTGGAAATCGGTTTTGAGTGGGGTACCTCAAGGATCAGTATTAGGACCTATATTATTCTTAATTTATATCAATGACTTGGACGAGAGTATAACAAGTAACGTACTGAAATTTGCGGATGACACAAAACTGTTTAGAAAGGTTAATACTGATGGTGATAAACAACATTTACAAAACGATCTAGACAGATTAGTGAAATGGTCTGAGAAATGGCAGATGCTGTTCAATTTTGGGAAATGTAAATGCCTACATACAGGACATGGGAACTTGAATGTAAACTATAAAATGGGAGATACTGTTCTGGGTACTACTGTAAAAGAAAAGGACTTAGGAGTTACAATAAGCGCTGATATGAAAGTTTCAGAGCAGTGTGGTATTGCAGCTTCAAAGGGTAATCAAATTCTTGGATTGATTAGAAGAAACATAACATACAAGGGAAAAAAGTTAATTATACCTCTTTATAAAGCAATAGTTAGACCTCATTTAGAATACTGTATACAAGCATGGAGACCATATCGTAAGAAGGATATAGATACGCTTGAACGCATACAAAGGAGAGCAACTAAAATGATTCCAGAACTTAGAGACCTTAGTTATGAAGAACGCCTGAAAGAATGTGGTTTAACAACTCTAGAGACAAGGAGGTTAAGAGGAGATCAGATTGAAGTTTTTAAGATATTGAATGGGTATGAAAATATTGATAGAAATATGTTTTTCTCACTCAAGAAGGATAGCAGAACTAGAGGACATGAGGTAAAATTATTAAAGGATCAATGTAGATTGGACATCAGGAAGCACTCGTTCTCACAGAGGACAATAAATGAATGGAACAAACTGTCTACAGATTGTGTAACTGCTAGCAGCGTGAATATGTTTAAAAACAAGGTTGACACATATATCAGGAGGGCGGGTTATAAGTAGGTGAACATTGTTGGACTCTCGATAAGCCAATGGCTTCCTTGTCCACTTGCCATCTGGGCCTTTGGCTTGGATGGCAAATCTTGTTAAATCTCTACAAGGCTCATTAACTCGATGTGTATGCATACGTTGTGTTTGAAGAGAAAAGTAATGCATGTATGGGAGAAAGAGAAAAGATGATATAGAAATACAATTTAATTTGATGTAGAAATACAATTTAAGGAGAAGAAAAGATGATAGTGTGAAAGATGCAATAAGTATTAATGTGAATGTGAATCACCTTTGTAAATGACTGGCGTGTTACCCAAACAAAGACAGTCCAGGATCTCACCAAGAGGAACAATCCCCCACTTCTCGGTAAACTTCCCGTGCAATGGAAGTTAAAAGCTCAACAACAACCATCTACATTGGTTACTGACTGTACCGTCTTCTCATAGTTGTACATTGCTTGCCAGGTACGTGATGAGGGCATGCAGAAAAAACTAATTTTCGACAAAAACTGTTGAACCGAGTATACATATTCCTTTATATGCAACAAAATACTGAAACTTTTTTTAAGATCAAACAATTATTGTCGTTGCCCTCCTCTCTGTCCCTTGAGTCTGGGGTGAAACTGGCATCGGTACGCACCCCCTCTCTTCGTCAACTGTCCCGCTTCCGCTCTTGTCATATTACCAGCCCACTTTACCCAAATCCTCACCAGGTACCTCTTGAAAGTCTCTTTTACACCAACCTCCTCCCTCAGTCCCACTTTCTTCGGTTGTCTGCTCTTGGCATTCCCTTAATTTCCTTCATTCCACGTTGCCTCAATTCACTCAGCTGTATAATTTGAAACCGAGTACATGCCTGGTGGAAGATTCTTTTGTGGGGATCGTTGTGACAGCAGAAACTGTGACCTGGAATGAACGAGCTAGTCAATCCGAATACCCCATCCATCCATCCATCCATCCATCCATCCATCCATCCATCCATCCATCCACCCACCCACCCACCCACCCATCCATCCACCCACCCATCCACCCACCCATCCATCCATCCACCCACCCACACACCCACCCATCCATCCATCCATCCATCCACACATTGCTGTAGACCCCTGTAGGGAGTAAGCTACGACATTCCTGTCGTACACACCGCCTGGTCGGCGCCTCTCACGCGCACGACCGAGAAGCTGCAGAATCAGTGCAACATAGATAGAGATCACCACTTTGTGAATCCACGACATGTTACACATTTACCCCCTGTGTGAGATTTGTGTACTTTCCTGGCATACACATCAGGTAGAAAGGACCAACGGCTTTAGTGTATCTTCTGAAATACACAGGCGGCGTTTGATTAACGAAATTGGCCAAACTTCGAAACGACAGCAGTTGGACTCGAACACTGGTCCTCGTTATCGAGAGTCAGGCGTTATAACATTCTCGCCACATTATCCAATCCATGATGAAACGAGCACATTCTCGATGTTAGCCAGGAGACACGGAGGAATATCTACGACAAATGGACCTCAAGAGTAAATTAAGCAGAGTAAATTGTTCAACAAAAGAAGCATGGACAATACTGAAAGCTTCTATAGAGGAGGCAGTGAATAAGTTTGTACCAAAGAAAGTCAGGAGGAAGAGAAGCAACAAGCCACTATGGTGGAACAAGGAGATCTACAGAACTAAGAAAAACAAACTGAGATGGTGGAACAGATACAAAGAGACAACGATCCACTAAGATTATATAGAGTTCAAGAGAGCAGAACGCAAAGCAACAAGACTGGTCATCAAACAAAGAGGAAATTTTAAGTGAAAATAGCAGATAACATCAAACAAGATCCAATGTTTTTCTACAAGTATGATATATCACAACTAAAAGTGAAAGAAACGGTAACACCAACTGAAGATGAACAAGGTAACATAGTTATCAAAAATAACCTCAAGACGGCAACAACATTTAATAATCATTTCGTGACATAGTTCACTTAGGAGAATCTAGACAGAATTCCAGACCCGGTTAAGATGTTTTCACTTTTGAGGAGTCGAGCATATGCAATGAACTAAAGAAGCTAAATGCATCCAAATCTCCTTGAACAGATCAGATTATCCCAGTTGTTCTAAACAGATGTGCTAAAGAACTAGCCGGACCATTGAATGCATTGTTTACAAAGAACTAGCCGGGGTATTGAATGCATAGTTTACAGAGAACTAGCCGGGCCATTGAATGCATTGTTTACAAAAAGCTTTCAAAGTGGTCAGGTAGCACAAGACTTGCTTGATGCAAATGTCATTCCAACTTACAAGAAAGGACACCATTCCAAGCCAGGAAACTACCGGACTGTAAGCTTAACCTCACAAATATGCAAGGTTATGGAATTCTTCATTCTGGAATCCATATCTGAACATCTCAAACAACACAAGCTGATTCTAGATTCACAATATGGATTTCGACCACAAAGAAGCTGTCTTAGTAATCTGCTAATATTTCTAGAAGAAGTGACTTCTTATATTGACAAAAGATATCCAGTCGACGTGATCTACTTGGATTTCAGTAAAGCGATTGATACGGTCCCTCATCGCAGATTCGTCTCAAAACTAACCGCTCATGGCATTACGAGCAAGACCAACAGATGAATAGTTGGCTGACATAGAGAAGACAACGAGTGTGCATAAGCGGTGCGGAGTCAGACTGGCAACAAGTGATCAGTGGTGTACCACAGGGATCAATACTCGGCCCATTGCTATTTGTTATCTTTATAAACGACATTGACTCACAGCTGTAGTAAGCTCCCTGCTAAAGTTTGATGACGACACAAAAACGCTGAGGCAAGTTCCTGGAGTGGAATGTGCTTTCACTCTCCATGAAGACTTCCATTCTATGTATAAATGGAGTCAGAATTGACAGCTATTATTCAACTTAACTAAATGCAAATGCCTGCACATCGGATACAACAACCCGAACTATGACTATTTTGTGGGAGATGTACGTATAGAATCGATAGATATGGAAAAAGACCTAGGAGTACACATTCATAAATCACTGAAAGTAAAGGAGCAAGTAAACTACGTAGTCAAGAAAGTAAATATAATACTAGGGACAATTCGTAGGACCTACACAGACAAAAGCATGAAAAATATCAAAAACTTGTAAATCACCTTGGTCCGACTCATCATCGAGAACTGCCAACAGACATGGTGCCAACATCTTTAAAAAATATATAGACAAATTAGAAAGTGTCCAGAGGAGGGCCACTAAGATGATCACTGGAATCTCTAAGTTCCCATATTATCTAAGATTGTGAAAGTGTGGCCTCCTGTCTATACAAGATAGGAGTAATAGGGCTGATATTCTTGAAGTTTTCAAGATTATTAATGGATTTACTGACACAGACACCAAGGGAATATTCGAGCTAATCCATACCCCCGCCCAGGAAGACACCACATGTCAATAGTTCGATACCACAGCCGACTAGATGCATGCACAAGTTATATTAACAGCGAGTAATCATGCCATGGAGTACCATACCAAGCAAGTATGTCAATGCACTAACAGTAAACAATTTCAAAACAAAATATAAAAATTACTGCCATAACCACTGATTGGGATCTATATAGAAGCCAGAAGGCTCCCTGTCCCAAACCCTTTCAAGGTATGATTCAAGGTAATAACGCATCAGTTACAAGTAAAATTGTATAAGCAGTGAATAAGTGGTCTATTCGTTTGACTACCGAGCATTTAAATGATAACGCACTTTGTGCATGTAACGAACACAGTGTTTTCTACTGCGCCTGCAATTACATTGTGACAATTCCTTCCTGTAACAATACAATGAAAAGACTGACACTGTACACTTGCGGTCAAGATTCACTCGCTAGGTAGGTTGATATCCAGATCGTCTGGTGCTTCTGAGAAGTCCGTTCGATATGTTGTATGAAACTGAAACCATTGGTAATTCGAGGATATTTTCGCTAGTCTACTGCGCCTGCAGTTAAACAGTGATATTTCCTGCCTGTAACAAATACAATGCACAGACTGACAGTGACACTGTTGCAACCCAGATACACAATTAAAACAATCCAAGACAAAACCGAGGTTCATTCGTATAAGTGATATCACTAATAAAAGCATCCGCTACATTTACACAGGAAATTCGTATCGTGTCTTCCACTCACATAGCACTCGAACAACTCTTACCTTCTGACTCTATATCCATTATGCACTTACGCCAAGACTTGATGATATCTCAACAAATGGGTTTATGTATCCCAACTAAAAATATCTGTTTAAGCGTCATCTCTGGCAGGCGTCGGTTTAGCAATATTTATGGGTTGCCACATAAGTTAGAAACCTGACTTGTGCTGGCGTGACGTTTTGGTGACAGTATCCACAACAATCGTATTTTCATAACAACTGTTGCAAATGATGCCACAAGAAAACATTTTGAACACATAATATATTAAATACATTTACATCAGTTTTGCAGATTGAATAATTGTAAAGAAATATTTAACAATAAGATAGGTATCTAATACTGACTACGTATGTTACACATATCATTGTTGTGTGATGTTGGTTACCGGAATATTCCCTTTATTATAACATCCTATGTTCAGGGACTGTTACTATACTCAAATAAATAAAGACATCAGAAAAAGAATGAGAAAAACACAGAACGACTGGATAAAAGAACGGCGCATTGAAATAGAAACATAAATCATGCGCAGAGGCGGCACAGAGGGCGGCCGACAGCGCGGAATGGCGGACTCTTGTACATGCCCTATGCGACACATGGCGCCCAAGGGATCCGTACGCCGTAAGCACTGAAATAGAGACTGCGATGAAGGGAAACAACACCAGGGAGGCTAATTCCATCTTAAAAGACCTCACCAAAAATGGTCAAGCCGATCGTCAAATATAGAGGACAAAAACGGCACCCTCCTTACCGAAAAAGTCAGTACTTGGAAGAAGGACCGAGTAATGCGAAGAACTCTACAACTACGAACTAACCACTGATGACAACATCCCCCGAACACCGCCTCAAAATTAAAATGCTGATACGCTCATTCTCCGAGCAGACGTAGAAGAGGCAATCCGAATGCTGAAGACACAACAATCCCCCGGCGTCGACAACGTACCAGCTGAACTTATCAAACATGGAGGGGAGGCAACGATAGACGCATTCGTGATCATATGCCAACAGAGTTGGGAAGCCAAGACTTGGCCAGAAGAGTGGACGAAATTGCTCATAATAACGATACCAATGAAATGAATTTACCCTGCTGTAAGAACTACAGAACTATAAGTCTGATCAGCCATCCCATCAAACTAATGCTAAGAATCATACTCAACTGACTCAAAGACAAAGCAGAAGAGCTGCTACCAGAAGAACAAGCAGGCTTCCGGCCGAAAAGAAGCACAAACGAACAAATATTCAACATGAGACTGTTAATCGAGAAACACGTTGATCACCATCAAGACTTATATCACAGTTTCATCTACTTCAAAAAGGCATTTGACCATGTGTGGCACAAACGACTCTGGCGAGTAATGCGACGCTATAACATTCACAAAGGACTAGTTAAACTACTTGAATTGGTATATGGACCATCAACGAGTGCAGTGCTACACGAAGGAGAAATTGGACAATCGTTTCGAACATCGGTCAGAGTATACGCCAGGGATGCCTTTTGTCGCCAGTGCTGTTCAACTTATACCTTGAAAATATCATGCAAGGAACTCTACACAACGTCAGTGGCACGTTATCGATAAACGGTAGAGAGATCAGCAACCTCCGATTCGCAGATGACATTGACATAATCGCTGAGGAGGAGCTACAAGAACTTGCAACAACACTGGAAAGGAGAGCGCGTGCTGACGAAATGGAAATAAGCGCAGAAAAGAGCAAGATCATGGTCAACAGCAGAATAGCGCTAAGAACTACTATATTAATGAATGGAGAACGTCTCGAAGAAGTATCATCATTCAAGTACCTCGAGTCGATCTCCTCCGAGGGTGACTACACCGAGGAGATACGTATACGGATAAATCTGGCAACATCAGCGATTGCAAGACTCAAGAAGATATGGAGCAAAAACAACATCAAAACGGCAACAAAGATACGACTCTATAAAAGCCTGGTTGTGTCAGTGCTGACATACGGATGCGAAAGTTGGACCCTGAAAGCCGAGTCCTAAAGAAGAATAGCTGTATTTGAGATGGAATTGTTCAGAAGGATCCTGATCATTTCATACACAGACCACATAACAATTATATCAGTAATACAAGCCATCACCGAAGCCGCAGGACCACAAGAACCGCTTTTGGCCACAGTAAAACGCCAAAACTCCAATGGTTCTGTCATACAATCAGACACAATACACTTGCCAAAGAAATACTACAAGGCACGGTCAGATGCGGCAGAAAACGAGGAAGACCACAAGAAATGTACACGGACAACATTCGAGAGTGGACGGGTTTGGAGCCACAGGAATTATGCGATGCTGCCCACAACCGTCCCATTTGGAGAAAGATCACCGTGGAAGCGTCCATGAGCGCACCCCTACGATCGGTCCCGTCAAGGAATGGGTGAGTGAATGAGTGAGTGAGTGAGTGAGTGAGTGAGTGAGTGAGTGAGTGAGTTACTATATTCGGAAAAAAAAATAGCCGCCGTTGCTGGAAATTTTTATAAAGGGATTAGGGTACTATTTATGGAGAATATGCCTGCCTATCCTGAGTTATGGAAATGCAAGGGTATTATGCACATGCAGTTACTTATAATAACGTAATGTATTGCGTAGATTGAAGAATTTTTAATGATGTAACTATGGTAACCTAGATTAAACAGTTTTTGTCGAACGATACTGAATAGTGCTCGACACCCCCTGGCCCATGTCTTTCAATTGTCTTAAATAACACACACACGCACGTACACTCGTACGCACGCACGTACGCATGCACCCATGTATATATCAATTTATTGGAACGATGCATCATTTCAATAGGTGTAGCCCACAGTTATTACATGGGCGAATCTGCGTGATACGCCTATGCCAGTTCATGAATCACGAATAGAGCTGTCTTGTCCTCTCGACCATGTCAACTACCTATTAGGCCTTCAACCTCTGGGTATTGGTATGCATTGCCTTGTTGATGATGTTTCAGACCAACATTAATACTCTATAGATTCACTGAGCTCTAAAACTGATGAACTGAATATTTTAATTAGATAAATGTAATTTGTATACAGGAAGCAAGAATTCGGATAAAACACAGATACACATCTTAATCTAAAAAATTATACCATGACAACACAGGCATTCACAGATAGATGATCTAAAAAAGGCGGGCTAGTCACATATGTATCAAATAATATAACAATATCAAACTCCAACGCATATAATATGTACTCAACCTCGAAATTGTTGATGACTCAAGTAAAACGATAACAATTTGTAATATCTACAGACCTCCGAAAAACAACAAAACCATGCCTCAATTGACTTATTTATGCAAGAATTCAATCCTATACTTTTAGACATTAACAAGGATGCCAAAAATGTAGTAGTAACAGGTGATTTCAACATAGAGCTATTGAAAAAAGAATTTCAAGAATTCTATGAAGCTTTAACCAAAACAGACCTGCTGCACTACCCACAAGAATGATTGACCAATAAATCATCAAACCCTCTTACCATAGCAGATAGTGGCATATTGGCTGCAAAAATCTCTGATCATATGGCAATATTTGCGTCACTTAATTTCAATATCAATAAAACATATACTGTAACTGATAATCGATCCTTCACAGGAAGAAACATTGATAGCTTTATAAATGAATTGTAAGATATAAACTGGCATCAAGACTTTGATCACAATCCAACAGCATATCCACTCATATCGTACAATAACAAATTCTCTACCAAACTAGAGGAGGTAATGAACAATCACTTCCCATTGAAAGATGCAAAGTTTAATAAATACAAACACAAGAAGTCGAAATGGGTGAACTCCTAGCTAAAAACAAAAAAACGAGACAAACTATATTTAGAAGTACACATGACAAGTCCTAACTCAAATATATACAAACTAAAATTAACTGAGTTGGAAAATAAACCAAAAGAAGTAAGGAAATTAAAACGAGAAGCAAAGGCTACTTATTATAACCTGCAATTTAGTAAATACATGAACGACATCAGGAAAACATGGGAAAACATAGCTGATGTTATCAACAAATCCAAAATACAAAAACAATTTCCAACATATTTAAATGTAAATGAAACCAAGAGAACAGATAAAAAAGAAATAGCAACACAATTCAATAATTTCTACATAAATATTGGACCACACCTTACAAACAAATTAAACACTAATGGGAAACCAATCTTCAAATCATATCTAAAAAAAAGAACAAATGATACTAACTTCCAATTTAAACGTCAGTGAAAATGACACAAACATATAATAAATAACGTAAAGTCAAAAAGAAGTATGGGAATTGAAAACATTTCTTCAATATTGCTGAAAGCTTCTGTTAATGTCATTGCCAAACCCTTTACCAGTATAATTAATCAATCTCTACTTAGTGGAAAATTCCCTCAAAAATAAAAAATTGCTAAAGTTTTTCCGTCCACAAAAAAGATGATGATCATAATTTCAACTACTACAGACCAACATCTCTTCTGCCATGCCTATCTAAAGTCTTTGAAAAAATAGTTTATACTCAATTATTCCACTATCTCACTCTTAATAAGCTCCTCCACCCAAATCGTTTCATAGCTGAATATTCTACTGAACTGGCAATATCTGAATTAGTTGACTGAATATACTTAAATCTTGACGAAAAAAGGTTAACCATTGGCAATAGTTCTAGATCTGTCAAAAGGCTTTTGCCACAATCGATCATACAATCCTTATCAACAAACTCAAACATTATGGCATATTCAATTCTAGGGCCAGTATTATTCCTAATATACATCAATGATCTAGCAACAGCAAGCACCAATTTCTGTCCAATCATGTATGCAGATGATACCTGCTGAGCACACTAAATGCATTTACAAATTATCAAACGAATGAATTGGCTACATCCAACAACATTAATTCAGAATTGACTAAAATAATAGACTGGTTAGCAGTAAATATAAAATGTCCCCGAATGCTGCAAAAACAAAAATTATGATTTTTCACTATAAACAAATAAAATTTAAGAACCACCAAGTACCTAACATTACAATCAATAATACACCGGTTGAACGGGTGACACAATTTAAATTTCTTGGAGTCATAATAGACTCCAACTTAACATGGTCTCCTCATCAACACTTCAGAGCCAACAAACTATCAAGGATATGTGGAATTCTCTCTAGATTAAAACACTACATACCAATACACATCCTAAAGATAATATATTCTTTGCTTTTTATGTCACACCTACGCTATGATATATTAGCATGGGGCGGACAAATAAACAAATGAATAAACAAACTACAAAAACAAGCAATTAGATCTATACCTCTTTAAGCGGTCATGCATGACATTTTCTACACATACACAAATGGAAGCATTCCAGAATATTTTAAAGACATGTTCGCTGGTAATGAAAATGTATCATCTAGACCAAAAAGACAAAGAAAGGCACCACAACGCTTTACTGATATAATAAATAATTTTCCCCAAAACTATAATTTTAACATCCAGATTAAACAAACTAATACAATATACTGCCGCCTTAGTATTATACATACAATACCAAAATTACTTCAAGAAAACTTAATTTGCCATGGAGAAAATTAACACCCATTCCTATCAAGGCTTTGTGAATTACTCCAAAAAATATATCATAAGTAAATACGACTTGGAATGTAATATTAATAACTGCTACATCTGCAAAAAGAATACACCAGCTGAAGCCTAGAAATGTATGATATGCCTTCATCATCATTAAACTGCATTAATTAATAATTCATAGCTCTGTAATCAGGGTTCACTGAATTACTTTAATTTTGTACTTGAGTAAAAGTAATTCACCTAAAAAGTACTTGAGTACACGTAAAACTATTTTTGAAAAGTACTTGAAGTAAAAGTAGAGTAATATATAAATTACACAGCTTGCATCTGTCACCTGTTCTGCAACCACTCTGCCTATAACCGAGTGCTCCCAGCCAGCCTTAGCTGATCAATCGGTCTGCCACCCTTGAACATGGTGCTCACTTAGATGTTTGGAAAACCACATTATCATTAATGAGAGTTCACAACATCAACTAATATCAGTTAACAGAACTAAATTAATGATGAGGCACAACCTGTCTCTTTATCGACCAGTTCCACTGTGGTATTGTAGGAGCTAGATTGTGGAACAGGATATGTACAAGCAGGTGTGATTGTCTGAATAGCTACAGGGTCAGTCCAGTACTAGTAATAGTAGCCTCTCAGGGAAACTGATCAAAGGTAATACCACCTAGCACTGCCCATGGTAAAATTAACAAAGACATTTGATACATAGCTGACGAAGCCAACCTGGCTGTGTGAACACCCACCTTCTCACGTCTTTCCAGACATGTCTTATCAGCTCACACAAACATTGAAACAACTCACTTTAGCAGCTAGCTAGGTTGGTTGCCTGGTACCACATGGGGCTAGCATTGATCAGAAGACAGGCCAGTGCAACAGAGGACTGCTGTTGCTAATTGCAATTAATATTTAAGTGCCCTATCAGGGCCCGTCTATGACACTTTCCCTGATATTATGGCTCAGCTTGAATAAGCCATTGTCATTGATGGGTCAAGACTCAAGTGGCAGAGTATTAATTCTTTATTCTTTAGTTCTGTAGAGTAATTATTATTATGAATTTATTAAACATCTCAATATGAATTTTAGTCGTGAAAGTAAAATGCTGTTTAATGCTGACGTAAGCCGACAAGGCCATCGTTGACAATGGGCGAAAAATCAGAATTGTGTCAGTGTATGGGGATTATCAAATACAGTGTCGAAATCGCAAATTTTAATATTTATAACATGCATTGGAAACTTACTGATTAATAGTTTATATGGTGCAACGGAGACATTTGCATCTTGGTGTGAGATGGCGTTCAAGCGTTGTGTGCTCTAAGTGACATTTTATGACAACGGCCTTGGCCTGAAGTAAGCCATATTTGGCAGACTTCGTTCACTGACCTAAGTGGTTCACTGATCTATATATATATAGATCAGTGGAGTGGTTGCGCCAAAGAGAGGTTTGCACGCAAATATGATCGCGAACTGGCCTGGATTGGATGATATTAATAGCTTTTGGCCTGGCGACTAGGCACAGTTTATGAAAAATGTCGTTGACGGAGGAACGCCACCGGCAGCAGCGGTTTCGCCAAAAAAATTACGAAAATATATTGCGAAATAAATAAAAGTAACGGAGTAAAAAGTCGCGTTACTTTAAATACAACTACTTCGTCACGAGTAAAAGTATTTAGTCAAAATATTACGTCATTACATGCCAATTACTTGACATAACTACTCAAGTATTGTAACGAAGTACTTTTACTTCGTTAAATGCCAACCCTGTCTGTAATATAATATTATACTGTATATTCATTCAGTAATATTATCACTATATTATCGGTTGGTTTTTGAGTTCCTCACACTATAATTTGTAAATAATAAATTTGGAACTAATGTATTATTTTTACTGTCAAGATGTTAAATGCATTTTTACAAGTATAATGCATTTATCCTTTTTCTGTATTGTTTAACTTCTCTGTAATTATTACATGTTAATATTGATAATTATATTCGATTCACATTTTATTCACATTTATACACACGAAAAAAATAATATTCACATTATTTGCACTATATGTATTTTTGTTAGTATTATTTGTTAGTATTATTAGCATTGTTATATTTGTAGCAAAGTTAGCAACTCCACATCTATTTATATATGTACACTCTAGTCAAACAGCAGTAATAATGATTACTGCACCATATGTAGTCATAGGGAGGTTTGTACGATAGCGATCTCTCAGGTCTTAGTGCAGGCCTCCCTGGATCATCAAAACTATGTCATGCATTGCCTTGTTGATGACATTTCAGACCCACATTAATACTCTATTAACACGACTGATGTGTTACTCGTCAGGTGTCGGTATGCAAATGAACACTCGAAAAGAGGAGATGCTTAATTTTATTCACATAACGCAACACGTTGTTATTGCCATACATAATAAATACAATGCAATATTTTATACAGAGCTGCCATTAGAAAGGCAGATATATAACATGACAGTCACTTCGGTAACCATAAATAGCCATTTTAATATGTCAGTTTTGAAAGACTTTATCACTTTATGGCGAGGTATTCGCGAGCAATAACAACATAGTATAGTGTTTCATCAATCCAACGTTGTTAATATGACAATGTGTTTTACACCCGAGAAGCAGCTAATTAAATTGAATAAATTATATGCAATCGTCAGCAAAAATCTAAATTGTTCATAGCTATGGCAGAAATTGTTTAAAAAAAGAATGGGATTTTTTCTAAAAGAAGGAAAAACAAAACAACTAAACACTTGGCAATGAAGAAGGAAATCTCCCTCCCGAAACAGTAGACTTGGCACATGTATGGAGGCAAGATAGTGTCTTTGACCAATGTCACATAGGTCGTTCAATGGTAACAGTTGGACAGATTGGCGCGTGATTTGTGGTAGAACAATCGCACGTCATTACGAAACATGGCACTCACGATGCTGTAGATGAACGGATTTAGCAGAGAGTTGAGCATGAATATATGCGTTATATCTCTCGATAAGGTAACTTTGAAGTACGACAACCACTTTGGTAACCAGCAGACTAAAAAGACGAATGTAATGGTGAACAACAGCCCCACGTCTTTGTACACATTCACCTGTTTTACGGTTGCATTGTTCGAATATGGCACGGCTGTCGCGTTGGGTGTTCCCGAAGTCGCTTCAGCAGTCCTGCTTGTTAATGTTGACGGACCACGTTCGGGCAAATTGTCCTGGATGCCAGTTACGCGAGCAGCTCTCGCTTTTCTAAGCAGCGTTACCGCCATTAGAAAGTAGCACACGGTCACAGTGAGAATGCATGTGAAAATAAAGACATTGGCAACTATGCCATGCCAGAACTTATAATTAAGCAAAAACGCGAGCGTCAACGGTGTTTTGACGGCGACTGTCGCTATGATGATGACCATCAGTGCCTTCTTCGCTCGGCGTGCATTTATACTGAACTTATGCGGCCGTATCACCGCAAACAGGCGCTCGACCGATACAAACGCCAGAAGTAAGCAAGACACTGAGATGGATATGTCACTGATGAAAATAACCACCTGAACCGTAATGTAGTTAATCGGCGCGCTGGTTAAGATAATTCCACAAACGCAGCTCAGCAGATCGGCGATGGCCAACCCAAACATATACACTCTTGTAGACGTCGCCATGTTATGGATATACACCGCAATGACGACTATGTTCCCCGGTAATCCCATCACGCATATGACAAAGGTGGCTAGACTCGGAAGAAATACCTCCATGCCGAAGTTCGTCATTTTCTCAACGCCGCTACCGTTGAAGACATCCGATCGTGAACAAGCAACGGTACTACACTCGGATGTGTTCATTGAATCCATATGGACGAACTACGAGCAGCTTCCTAACCGTTGCTCAATGTACAGCGAATGTAGATATCGTACACCAGGTATTTCAAGTTAATTTACTGTTCAGCAATAAACCAACAGCACATTCAACAGAGGATGGTTTTGCATGCCCGCTACCTGTACGTACATTAGTACACAATCACTGAACGATCTGTGCAGTATTTTGTCTACATCAGATGTAAACACGTTGGCCGTAGCTGCAAACGTCTCGTCAATCTTACATCATACATTGGGTTTCATGATACACCAAGTCTTCAAGGGAAAAGTACAATAAACCTTCGTCGGGTGGCGGTCTGCAAGCACTGTAACATACTGCTTCGCGGCCCACGCCTCATCCTTCAGACGTCGTGATGATATTGACTTTCAAGCCTTTTGCAGAATAGACATCCGTAGACTATATCGTCTGACTCGGTGTAAAGAAAGAGGAAACGCATAAAGAAAACACATTGTTCGTCGTGCAACCGCAGTGTGAGATCGCATTTCTGGCGTCGCTATTTCTCCGAAGTCGCCCTTTCACACCAACCGATTACTAACGGCCTTTACGAAATTATCCGGTAGTTAAAGGTTACAAGGAATCCTACTAGATAGGATGGCCCTAGTTCACATTCATGTGATGCAGTGTTTAGTTGCTACGTGCAATGTGTGCATTCCCCGCTCCAATTACCTACGCCCACACGCGTCATCTTACCGATCGATACCCGTTGCCACACGATAAGTCAGATCTATTTAACGTTGCAACCTCGTGGAGATTTCCTAATGGTATGTGGCTTGCTCGTTCGCGCGTTCCAGAGACATGCGTAACCTCTTATGGGCAGTTCCACTCAACAGGCGTCCAAGTGAGATCTACCTTGATCCTCCTCTTCTACACAGTGGATGCAGGCGAGGATATAACGATGAAGGGAGTTAAGCGTTGACGTACAATCCTCCGTTCGATTCTTCAAGTATTATATGTTGTTCTAGATGATCCTTAAATTGGTTGGTGTCTTTGGACATTAGTGCCGCTCTAGTCCCGTCGTTCACAATCTGGCGCGTGAATGAGAGTTTCCGGAAAACTAAACTAGACGATTTTACGATGCATCAAATCAGACGTAGCGTCAAAGGTTGACCACCATTAAGTGATTGTCGTAATAGCGTGGCATGATATAGTCAAGATCTGTCAAAAGTAGAACGAGTTTTCTGTCAGTCAATGAATCGATCGCGTCCTGAGTGAATGGTTCTGTTGGAAATATTGTTTTTTTCTAATGTTGGCAGACTGATTTTGATGCGACAGCAAGTAAATGATAAATAGTTTTCCAAACTAATGTCAATAACACGTACACAACGGATAAACATCCAATTTAATATCGCTTAGCCAATTCTCTCGCCTTCGTGAGTGTGGCGAGGAGAGAGTGTGTCATCACATCCGGTCCACAGTTGTTACCACCAGAAAGCAGCACTGATCGGACTAATTCCTAGAGTTATTTCATGTGACTATATTCTTACGAGTAAACTTTTTTTATAACTCCTACTGGTACCCCAGAGGAAACACACCGACAAACGTGGAATTGAAGTTAATGGTCTCAGTAGGACATCACGCAGATACATTGTTTGCCAATTTTCAATCGCCAACATCGGGGCATGTTACACTTCTTCATTTGGGCCAATCAACGCTGACCTAACAAAACTAGTGTTGAGCGAATGCATGCCCAGCTTCGCTTCAAACGCACAGTGTGTGTGTGTGTGTGTGTGTGTGTGTGTGTGTGTGCGTGCGTGCGTGCGTGCGTGCGTGCGTGCGTGCGTGCGTGCGTGCGTGCGTGCGTGCGTGCGTGCGTGCGTGCGTGCGTGCGTGCGTGCGTGCGTCTTTTATTAACACAAGAACTCTTTGGAAACTTGCATTGCAACGGAAAAAGAACGTAATTTGTGCTCAATGTTCAATGCATATTTGGAAGTTACACAGAAAGTTACCGACTACCACAAATAGGTGTGATGTACAGCTAGGGTTTGATAAACAAAATGGGGGTAGGACGAACCTTTCACCAATCCACCATTTCACATAATGAATATTATACAGTGTGGATTATGTTTACGGAGGTTGTTTACCACGCACATACACGCGCCTCAGAAACGGTATATACGGACAAAAACACCCCGGATATCATTCCCCGGACAAAATCCCCTGGAAATAATCCCCCCGGATGTAATCCCCCGGACGTTATCACCCACCTAAATGACATCTAGCACAAAGTCCCGCTTCCTCACCTAACTAAGAAGTAAAACAAGCCGTATAACTAATAGCATTTATTTGTACTGGTCAATACTTATAAGTATAACTACATATATTTTTGAATCGCTTGCAAATATACAATTCATAACACAACTTATTTCCACCGTTATATATCTATGTGACCTCCATGTCGATGACTCACATACATAGCTCTGTTTGGTGTTGTCGAGTTATGCTTACTTTTAAGGTACACTTGCGCAAAAACGAACGGTCCATGGTAGACGATTAACGTGTCAGTGCTGCATATGTGATGGCATATGGGTCTTTGAGGATTTATCATAAAAATAGTTTTTGAAAAAGGGAAGGACACATATGCGACAACGACGCTTGCGCGCCGCTTTGGCTTAATGTGTTACATGAATAAAATACATGCTGTTTTAATGCACAATTTTTCGTTCGATTGTATTAATCAGGCGATTGAACGTTGCTTATTCACGGACGCGATCCGGCTACTGCCAAACACGGAGACTTTTGCCTGCTGTGTTTTCCGCCCTATAGGGTAGCGATGCAGGAAGGCTGAACACAGGTTGTCTGGGCGGCACATTACGGGGAGTATCGTCCATGTACAATTTCTCAAAAAAATTGTTGTACGAAAATGCTTCTCAATTTGTCATTAAAAGAAGGAGTTGTTGTCACTTCCTTGTTATGCACAAATTATTAAACTCATCTCAACATGGATTCCTAAAAGCGATGTCATACTTAACAAATATGTTGTTTTTTGGAAGAAATTACTAAATAGATAGACGAGACTTCGCCAGTGTATATTATTTACTTAGATTTTCAGATAGCTTTTGACAAAGTGCTACATCAAAGATTACTACTTAAATTAAAAGCCCATTGTATCGGGGATGTCATAATTGACTGGACAGAACAATGGCTGACTGACAGAAAACAGGGTGTTGTAGTAGATTGGAAATCAGTTTTCAGTGGGGTTCCACAAGGATCAGAATTAGGACCTTTATTATTCTTAATATATATCAGTGACTTGGACGACAATACAACAAGCAACGTACTGATATCATTGGCTAACAGTGATCATAATCAAATATATTTTGACATCAAAGTAGAATCCAAAAGTAAAATTGTTTAACAAATATGTTATGTTTTTTAAGAAATCACTAAGTGGATAGACGAGGGATCACCAGTAGATATTATCTAGTTAGATTTTCAGAAAACTTTTGACAAAGTGCCACATCAAATATTACTACGTAAATTAAAAGCCCATGGTATCGGTGATTGCATAATCGACTGGACAGAACAATGGCTGACTGACAGAAGACAGCTTGTTGTAGTAGATGGAGAGGTTTCAAACTGGAAACCAGCTTTGAGTGGGGTACCACAAGGATAGGTTTTTGGACCTTTATTATTCTTAATATATATATATATATATATATATATATATATATATATATATATATATATATATATATATATATATATATATATATATATATATATATATATATATATATATATATATATATATATATATATATATATATATATATATATATATATATATATATATATATATATATATATATATATATATATATATATATATATATATATATATATTAAGAATAATAAAGGTCCATGGGTAGCTCATTGAGACTGGTGATACTTGATCATCCTGACTTTTGTCGTGGGTACGTTCTCCATTTTGTCGTATTCGACAAAACGGACATTGACGTAGTTGCTATCGGCAACGTGATGATTTCACTGTAACAATTCTCATCATCCCACATAATCAATCATTTGGGCAATAATATAACAAGCAACGTGCTGAAATTTGCGGATGACACAAAAGTGTTTATAAAAGTTAACAATGATGGTGATAAACAACATTGTTCTAGGTACTACTGTAAAAGAAAAGGACTTGGGAATAACAATAAGTGCTGATATGAATTTTTCAATACCATATCGTAAGAAGCATATAGATACGCTTGAACGAATACAGAGGAAAGCAACTAAAATTATTCCAGAACTGAGATACCTTAGTTATGAAAAACGCCTGAAAGAATATGGTTAAACAACCCTAGAGATACGGAGGTTAAGAGGAGATCAGATTTAAGTTTTTTTATGATATTGAATGGGTAGGAAAATATTGATAGAAACATGTTTTTCTCACTCAAGAAAGATAATAGAACTAGAGGACATAAGGCAAAATTAGTAAAGGATCAATATAGATTTGATATCAGGAAGTACTCGTTCTCACATAGGAAAATAAATGAATGGAACAAATTGTCTACGGAGTGTATAACTGTTAGCAGCGTGAATATGTTTAAAAACAGGGTTGACACATATCTCAGGAGGGCAGGTTACACGTAGGTGAACATTGTTGGACTCTCGATAAGCCAATGGCTTCCTTGTCCACTTGCCATCTGGACCTTCTTGTTCAACTTTTTAAATCACGCCGCAGAAAGATAAAAAGCAAAATGTAGCGTTTTACTAAAAGCTGAATCGTAACTATGCACACGGTGCGAACTTGTCTGGCTCATTTTATTATTGGTTCAATATGACAATTAATAGTATGCTGTCTCTAACATGTATGTGCTGCATTGACACTTATGCGTATGTCATATCTGCTGGAGTTTCTGGTTGACATAATCAACGGTCAACAACATGTTTACTAAGTCTCACTCGGAGTTAGCGTTAATAATCAAATTTACCCTGGCTAGATTAATAATCACCTGCTCTAGATTAAGAAAGATCACAACGGGTTGTGCCTATCGCGTTAAAGCAAACTCAGTGTGGCCAATTTATAGTGTTTACTGCGACGGAACCTCGGAAATAAGACCACATATGTGACTAGTGAATAAGTGTTCTTAATTCTGAGTTATCTGTCCGAGTGGATCAGCAATAATGACGTCATATCATATCTAATTTTATTGTCAACGTGGCTATTGCGTTCTGAGTGTAGAGGCATTCTGAGCAGTTCCACATTGTTAACCGGTGAAGCGCAGGTGAGGTTCTCTTCCGTCTGAATAGTCAATACTGATTATAGCCATAGCTACGTACTTAAACATATTGGGTTGTTTAAATTATTACGAATTGTTCCGATACAGACGGGACGATTTGCCCACTATTGCCTGCGTTACGCAAGGACCTAATATCTGAACTGCCTCTAACGTCGGTGGGCGTTGTGGTGTTGGCGTGGAACACTTGAAAACACTTCACACCTCAAGACATTTACTGAAGTGACTCGACTGTTGACTAATTGTGTGGTCTCTTCCTCTTCCTCCATTTTACGTTTTCCGGAGACAGTCAACTGTGGGTTAATCAGAAAACAGGTGAGCACCTGACAAATTCTTGTTTAATAACGATGATCTGTAATACTTTTTATGCGTGGATATGGTACATAAACGCTGACAATCTGACGTACTGATGCTTTAATTAGGCTTGGCACTCGGTGTAGCGACACGAAATAGACAAACACGTTCGTCAGCAGGTTCGCGACTATTCTGGTGAAATCTTCGATTTTTTTCGCCAGTCTCATTTCAAATTAATTTTGCGTAAAATGACACGTACCTAGAACCCACTGCAACACGCTAGCTCATTTGTACAACTTTTGTATATAGTTTTTTTGTGTGTGAAATCATCAGACAAGCTATTAAATGATTTAATGTTTGGTTAAACATTAATTGAAAGAAAAAATGGAAACACTAAAAACTCACGAATTTCACCGTTGTTGCAATGTGTTATTTCTGTCATGTGATATGCGAGATTTGTCAGGTGATCTGCGGCTTTGACCCGCCCAGTGTGTACTATTTTGGATATCCACAATTTTGAGCCTATCTAGATCTAACGACTAAAATACATTATTTCGATGATTTGAAAAAATTTACTCATGTTTCTATTAAATCGACAGCGGACGTTACTTCAACTATTCACACACTACATATTTGGACACCAAAGATGTTGCATGCATACATATTAAGGGTTTTAGTGTCTTTGCGTCGCGTCGTAGAATATCAAACAAAATTTAACAAGATTGCCTTCCCAAACAACAAGTTCCAGATGGCAAGTGGACAAGGAAGCCATTTGCTTATCGAGAGTCCAACAATTTTCACATCTATGTGTAGCCTGCCCTTATCAGATATCTGTCAATTCTATTGTTAAAAATATTCACACTACTAGCATTAACACAATCATTTGGCAGTTTGTTCCATTCATTTATCACCCTCTGTGAGGAAAAGTACTTTCTCATGTCCAACCTACACTGTTACTTAACTAATGCTGCTTTGTGTCCTCTGGTTCCACTGCCTTCTTTAAGTTTGAAGAACATATTCCTATCAACATCCTCATAACCGTTCACTATTTTAAACACTTCTATTTGGTCTCCTCTTAGTCTCCTGGTCTCTAGTGTTGGCAAACCACATTGTAATAAGCTGCTTTCGTAACTAAGGTCTCTCAATTCTGGAATCATTTTAGTTGCTCTTCGTTGTATTCTTTCTAGCTTGTCTAATGACTTTTTTACGATACGGTCTCCATGCTTGAATACAATATTCCAAATGTGGTCTAACTATTGTTTGTACAGGGGTACAATTAGCTGTTTCTCCTTAAATGTGACAGTTCTCCTAATTAGCCCTAGAACTTGATTTCCTTTCGAAGCAGCAATCCGACATTGCTATGAAACTTTCATGTAAGCACTAAATGTTACTCCTAAGTCCTTTTCATGTGTGGTTCATTCCCCATTTTATATTCTTTGTCCATGTTTCCATGTCCTAAAAACTTTGTTTATCTGTAACATAAGTAACCTTTCTGAATACTTTTGTGTCATCTGCAAATTCCAGTACTTTGCTAGATATGTCATCTTCCAAATCATTTATATATATATTAAAAACAGTATAGGGCCTAATACTGATCCCTGTGGTACCCCACTCAGAACAAATTTCCAGTTTGAAATCTCACCATCTACTATTACCCTCCGACTTCTGTGTGTAAGCCACTCTTCTATCCAGTTGATTACATCATTACCTATAGCATGGGCTTTTAATTTAAGTAACAATCTTTGATGTGGCACTTTATCGAAAGCTTTCTGAAAATCTAAGTAGACAACATCCGCTGGAGACCCGTCATCTACCCACTTTGCGATTTCTTTCAAAAAACATAAGAGATTGGTTGGACATAACCTTGCTTTTAGAAACCCGTGTCGAGATGTATTTATTAATTTATGTTTTACAAGGAATTCCCCCATGTGGTCTCTAATTAATGTTTCGAGTAATTTACATACAACTGATGTTAAACTCACTGGTCTGTAATTTTCTGGCTTGTTCCTCGATCCCTTCTTAAACAGCAGCGTAATGTTTGCTTCTTTCCATTCTGAAGGAACTATTTTTTCTTCTAGTGACAAGTTAAACAATTTTGCAAGTGGTGTACTAATTTGCTCAACAATTTCCTTAAGTAGTTTTGTTGGTATCCCATCAACTCCCGGTGATATATTATCTTTCATATTCTTAATTTTCTTTGCTATCGTTTTATTAGTTATACATAACTGCCCTAAATGTTCTGATTTACTGTCCTCAAATTTAGTAAATGTAACTGGAAGTGAGCTGACGTCTTCTGTGGCAAAAACTGAGCTGAAATACTCATTCAGGACCTCTACCATTTGAAACCCGTCTGAAATTATGTTTCCACTGTTGTTTTCGAGTGGTCCGACCTTATCTCGAACTTTCGGTTTATTCCTTACATAAGCATACAAACTCTTGCTGTAATTTTTTATATTACCTGCCAATTTTTGTTCAAAGGTTCTTTTAGATTTTCTAATTTCATTTGTAGCTAGGTTAAGTGCCTCTTTGTAATTTGCATAGTCTTAATCCTTTCTGGTACGCATATAAACCCTCCACATAGTTTGCTTAAACACTATTCTTCTAATAGCCTCTTCTGACAAGTGTTTCTTTCTAGACCGCTTTCCTTGGTTTTTCAAGGGAACAAATTTATCGATGATCGATACTCTCAATTTCATATTTTAGAATATTCCAACATTCAAGTGCGGTCTTATTCATCAGCATGTTATTCCAATCTAGCTTTATCTATTTTTACTTTCTGCTTTTACATTGATGTCAACATGTATTTGATTGTGGTCACTGTTACCCAATGGTTCATGTATTTTTACATTGTCCACTAATTCGTTTTGTGATGACAAAACTATATCTAATACATTATCCCCCCTGGTTGGTTCTAGCTCATGCTGAATAAGGAAGCTATCCTGAATTAAAATTGTTGATACATTCCCCTTTACTAACTTCCTTTATAGCATTTTGTTTTTTTTGTGTTATCCTCTTCGTTTATGTTTGGACTTCGGTAAACTAATCCAATAGTTAATTTTGAATTTCCCGAAACTATTTTGCACCGAACAGCTTCATTGTAATCTGCTTCCCTTTCTAATTTTATTTCATAAGCCTGAATATATTTAACATATAAAATAACTCCCCCTCCCCTTCTTCCTATTCTCCTGAACATTACGTATCCTGTCAATCCTAATTCAGCATCTGTGTTGGCCCACGTCTATGTTGGCCCACTGTGTTGGCCCACGATTCGGTAATACCACCTATGTGAGGGTCAATATCTTCTACCATAATGTTTAATTTGTTTTTCTTATTTACTATACTCCTAGCATTTAAACACACGCATTTATAACCTGCTTCAGACCTGTTTTTAGGACATTTTGTTATTGGTTTGCCTGTACTAGTGGCCTCTTGTCCTGCTTGAGGCACCTCTAAGTAACCCACGGCGCTTCTAGTTTAAACAATGATTACTACCAAAAGTATTTGTTATGTTAGCCACTGTCTACTGCTGCTGTTAGTCCAACCGCAAACACTGCTGCCCCTTTCCACTTAGATGAAGTCCATCCCCCATGTACATATCAGCCCTTCCAATAAAACTTCCCCACAAATCCTACTTCCTCTTCCCTACACAGCTGTTAATTCACCCTTGCCCGAACCCACGATGTTTTCTACCCTCTCAGTTATCGCCTCTATTTTGGCCCCAGGAAAACAAACCACCACGTCATCTTCCTTGTTTAAGAGTCGGTCGGTCCTCCAGACTATTGAGTCCCCCACAAACACCCTCGCTCTCTTTCTCACCCCCTCTATCACTGCCTCAGAATAGCTCTTCCGATGGATCCCTTCCCTCACATTCTGTCCTGCAGCCTTGTCACTTGGCAGCCTGTTATCAGTCTCTCTCTCACCCGTCAACATGTCACCTTTCCCTCCTGTATCCTGGCTAACTTGCACTCCCATCGCCTTCCCTCCTGACAACTTCCCTCCCGTCTCCCTCACTCCAATAGCTGTAACTATCGTCTCCCCACCCGTCTCCTTCGATCCATTTGTCTTCCCTCCTGTCTCCCTACGTCCCGTCTCCTTAAGTCCTGTCTCCCTACGACATGTCACCTTACCTCCACTTAGCCTCCTCCCAGGCTGAGGTGAGCTCTCCTTAGCATCTCTGTCGTCGTCTTCCCCCACTTTGTCATCTACTGTCCCCCCCACCAGAACCACTGGCACAATCCACCTGCTCCCTTCCCACCATTGCCACAACGAGCAGCCTCAGCTGTTCCAACTCCACCTCAAGTTCCTTCATCTTCGTATATCCCCTACACTCAAAACTAAAACTAACCTCCGCCCAGGACTTCTCACAACCGGACTTGACGAAAACATGTTTGTGTGCTGAAATGCTTCATGCCCAAATGTTGTGTGCAAATTGATGTGTTCCCAAACGTTTTATGCCCAAATTTGTTATCATGACCAGATTTTGTGAATTCACACTGGGCAATAAACAGAACACGAAATCATGTTTTTCTCATGAGATACTAACAGTGAATAAACTATCACGTTTTGTATGTGGCGAAACTGGCATAGATGCTTCAAAATATAAAAATATCTAAACATAAATTGATATATGAATATAGTTACAATTTTATGATACCATACAAGAGAACAACTTTTATATTAAATATAACAAAATAACTGATGTAATTTGATGTAAATAAAGCAGCTATGATTTGTTTTGACACATAACAAATTTACACAATTCCTCTACATATCCCATGTGACAGTGAACTATTTACAGAGATTCATTGTTGCCAATAAATAAAAAATATGCTTACATCCAACTAACATAACATAAAAGCACGATAAACATTTCCAAGATAAAATAAAATCACAACCTAAAAGCGCCATAAACAGTGCATTTCCAAGGTAAATAAAACATGGAATGTCAGCCAGCAAACAATGATCTATATCACAGGGAATGTTCAAGAAAATTTCAGACAGACGAACCACTCAACCCTGTTCGGGGTAAATGTTATCGCTTCTTCGCCCCAGGTACTGCGTCCATGGCTGTTTGGCAAGGGGGCAAAACTGGACTTTTTCGATGGGTTTGATGCCACGGACATCTCGCATCTTCTTGGTTATGAACAAGTCCAGCTTCGCGGGGTATCGTCCTCTTGTACTGAGAGCATCGACCAGATTCGTTTTGATGATGCACATCGAGTACGACATGCCAACAAGGTTGCCATCTTCATCTGTTGTTTCGCCTTCTCCATCCACGATGGATATCACGTCCATGTTCCCGTCGCCATCAACGTCGCCGAGAACCCCTGCAATGGAATTCATATCAGCAGTGAACCAACTTGCTGGGCAGCCTACGTCTAAAATCACTTGGCATAAAACGCGAATGAAACAATTAACCTTAACTTTGTCTAGACTTGCTCTGTTCTTTCAATATTGTTAAATGCAATGATGAGCCACAATGGTTTGACCCAAAACTAATTGAAATCATGTAAATATTCCATGTTCAGTAATTCTTCATAAAAAAATGTATTTACCCTAGGCTGCTATAGTAAAGCGCTTAGTGATTTACTTAATTCAACACAGGTATTGATATCGTTTTTCTACACTTTAGTATATTTATGCCCATTTGAATAAAGTGTTTGAAAAAGAAATTACATTACTATTTAAACACATTTTACTGACCAATCCATATTTCTTACGCATTCCAGCTTTTACATTTTGGAGCTAGGACCCTTTTACCTTTTGGAGGTAGATTTGATATATTTGGTCATGTTGCACCCTGGAATCTTGGAGGCATGAAACCTATTATTACAATACTTATTTTTCTTCTCAAAGAAATCCTAGTAAAAAAGTTTCAAAGTGACGTCATTATTTTGGCCATTACCTGTTGTTCTTTCGTCATTCGTCAAGAAAATACACAAAGATCCTTCAGATCGCGCCTCGATACTTTGTCTTCTGGACACTTCAACTGTTGAAGTGTCCACCAGTCCACCAGTCACATCTACAATATTCACATTAACTCATACTGAAAGGCTCATCCTCGATTCAGTTTTTTTCGCACATATCATCTCAGACACATTTTGCAGAAATTAATTAATCTAGTATTGACTACAACATGCTAGCTCGTTTGTACAAATTGTCTATTTAGTTTCGGTGAAGTCAGACAAAATACTAAATAATTTTGGACTGGATCTGGTCAACATAAAAAAGGGCAATCATGGTACATGTCTATATACTATAAGATAAGGCTATTCACACTTTCAAAAGTTATACTGATCAAACGAGCAAAGTCCATTCTTTCAATGATTTTAACAAAACTATGTACGCTTTCGTTTATCTTATTAATTAACCAACAATTAACCATAAACTATTTACACACAACAAATCTGAACGTCAACAAATATGATTTGCGATGGGCTAAGTGAAATAAGGAAGGCATCTTAATGGAGCAAACATTCTTACCCTCATACTCCCCATATTTCACCATATAATAACTATAATTAACCTCAATAGCGCCTATATCCTCATGAACCTGAACTCAGAGGCACAACAAACCAGCCATTAAGCATTATCATGAACAGGGTCGCACAAAAGTCATTATCAGAACAAGGGACCACCGAAGAGTTATGGAGAAAATGTAATTTGGAATAAATATATTATGGTACATGGTATAATTTCAGATGATTTCAAAGTGATGGGAAATTCATTTTTTGCTTCTCTATAGGTGTAGCTACAGAGAAGCAAAACCTGTTATAAAGTTTCAAAGCAATATTCTTACAAACATCAAATTCAGTTCTTGTTGCCATGTTAAATCTTATCTTTTTCTATGTGTGCTTCTTCCTTTGCAGAGCAGCTGTCCATTTCTGCTCTGGGGGCGGGCGCTGACACAAGGCACCAAGGAAGGCGTTGACTTCTATCTTGAACTTCTCTCTCTTCCTGATTGCAACTATTTCCTCTGGGAGTTCACTCCAGAGGCAGGAGGCAGTAGGTAAGAATGTTCTCTTATAGCCAGCAGTGTTTGAGGGTGGAATTGCCACAGCAGCTGTGTGGTGAGTTGTTGATGCCCTGGTGGCTGTTCGCACTACTGGAGGAGGAGGTAACATGTTATTGAGTAAAGTTGGTGCACCTCCATGGTATATCCGGTGGAACAAGGTGAGTACACCAACTCGTTTCCTTTGTAGTTAGTATTTGAGGCTTGCCATGCAAGTTCTGCATAACAAAGCTGTAGCGCCGAAGTTACTTGAATGTGAAATAACATACAATCATATACGTACTGTAGTGTAACTTCAGGGATGGGAGTTGAATACATGGATAAACAACGTATTATACATGTGACTAATAATCCTCTTAGGTAGTCTCAAAACGTTGATGTTCGGCACTACCTGAAATTGGTTTCATCATGCGTTTAGCTGCTGTTTCAATTAGTGTTGCACTGTATATGTTCCAATCATATTCAGTGAAATAACAAAAGAAAAGAACAAATAACAAGAAATAAAGGCTTTTAGAGCCAGATAAAAAGAAACTAAGAGTGAATCTTTTAACAAATGCATTCTGCAGTACGGTTTGTTCATAAAGTTACCATACTTGTTACCACGTCAACTAGTTTGTTCATAAAGTTATCATACTTGTTACCATGTCAACTAGTTTGTTCATAAAGTTATCATACTTGTTACCACGTCAACTAGTTTGTTCATAAAGTTATCATACTTGTTACCATGCAACTAGAACCTAACTCCTGTTGCGTAGATTTAGAACATGCTATGAAAGCATGTACCCTATACAATGTAATTTTACACCATACCACAACAAACTCCAACAAGTCTCTTCAATTACTGATGCAACAACTGTAAACCCCATTTCCTTTATATAACTGTGTCTGATATTCTAATACCATGGTTGGCTGGGAAAATCACCCATTCCAGCAGCTGTACATTAAACCCCTCTTTCTTACCTGCGAGTAGAGGTACTTAGGATATGAACCTTTATTCATGTGTAGCATGAAGTCGAGCGTATTATCATCATTGAAGTATGCTGGTGCAGAGTGCTGTAACATTTCAGTACACGATTAGGATGTCTGCAGAACAAATCTTGCAAATCTCTCATAAAAACTTACTGCCTGTTTATCAGTGTTGTGTTTTAAATTGACTGCATTTTGAGACGATCACATGACAAAATGTTGGTATGAAACTTTAAAGTTCCCTCCTCAGTTCATTTACCCCCATCGTGAATCAGTTCATTTACCCCCATCGTGAATCAGTTCATTTACCCACATCATGAATCAGTTCATTTACCCCCCATCGTGAATCAGTTCATTTACCCCCCATCGTGAATCAGTTCATTTACCCCCATCGTGAATCAGTTCATTTACCCCCATCGTGAATCAGGTTCTTTCATGGTTAAATCTGTAGTGTGTGAATAGATAAAAAACATGCACAGTCGGTTTAATAAGAATGCCAGCCTTTGTTAAAAGAACTATATTTGATTATAAGATCAGGTAACTTGCAAAAGTGACTGTCAAAGTGTGAATAAGCCATATGTCATAGTATACAGAGGTGAAGCTACTTTTTCCGTTCATACATATAGTACTGTATTACATATGTCATAGTATATAGAGGTGAAGCTAATTTATCCTTTCATATATAGTACTATTTTACTTAATTTCAACGGAGCCAATTCTAAAATATTTGTTTTACGGTGATTTCATCAAAACAAAGCTTTGCACAAATGAGCTAGCATGTGGAAGTGGATACTAGAGCTAGCATGTGGAAGTGGATACTAGAGCTAGCATGTGGAAGTGGATACTAGTACTAGCATGTGGAAGTGGATACTAGAGCTAGCATGTGGAAGTGGATACTAGAGCTAGCACGTGGAAGTGGATACTAGAGCAAGCATGTGGAAGTAGATACTAGAGCAAGCATGTGGAAGTGGATACTAGAGTTAGCATGTGGAAGTGGATACTAGAGCTAGCATGTGGAAGTGAATGCTAGAGCTAGCATGTGGAAGTGGATACTAGAGCTAGTATGTAGAAGTGGATACTAGAGCTAGCATGTGGACGTGGATACTAGAGCAGGGTCCGTATACCATGACAGAAACCAAATTCAAGGCTATTGCAAGGCTAAGGATAGAACACTTCAAGGCCATTTAAGGTTCAAAATTTAATACTGCAAACTGCACTCTGGAAACGGACAACGAAAAACATCAGGCGTGCAGGCATCAGTGAGTCAGCACAACCTGACTTCACAGTCATGAATGCTTTTCCATCAGGGACATTGTACTTGTTTGGGTACTTGGTGATGGTATCGACGTACTTTCGTACATGACCAAGTACCAGCAACGCATGGGATGCCACTCGCGCATTCTCTACCCACCGGTGCACACAGAACTTCATGGGAAACACTGTTGTTCCCGTAATTGCGGTGAAGTCTTCTCGCCTGGCCGGTGTTTCATGGAAAATCTGGTGCAGTGCCCAGAGAAATAACTTCAGATCCCATCCAGTTGCTCCCAAACCATTCCTGAATGCATTGTGGACCACATGCAGGCCACAACTGCCGATGTCAATCAGTTTCCGTGAGCGGTCATCGTACACCTCAGCCTTCAGCTTTTGGTAGAAGGACCAATTCACATTTGGCCCATCCATGGACAGCTGGATCATGTTCGATAGGTTCATTGTACCACACTTCTCAACAAACACATCAACCATGTTTGCAGCTGTTGCATGGCCAAGAAAGGCACTGGTGAAGTATCGGGAATGCACTGCGTTTCTACCATCATCAAAGAACCTGATGTGTATGTCCATCTGTTTGTTTTCAGTGAAGCGGTTGAAGCTCTCATCAAAGAAGATGACAAAACTGTCAAGCAACCACACCTGGTCCTTCAGTTGCTGGCTGAAATATGGAGCTAGTCCATGGCAGATGATGTAGGCACTCTTCTTCTCACCACAGCTGAACAACTTTGCGATGGCGCTATCTGGGAATATAAGCTGAAACAGTCTGTCTGTTTCCATGCAGCTAACGAATGAGCAGTGAGACGACACGACTTTCATTGCCCACAGAACTTCTGCACGCCAGTGGTCGTCGATTGTCACATGACTTGCGATGGATGCGGTGTTCACCGATGACTGAAGACGCGCAGGTGTTACAGGCATTGATGTGGTTGCACTTCCAAAAGGTGTAGGTTGTACAACACAGTACAAACACTAGACAAATTCCTATCTCCTTGAATATAATATTGTACATAGTATACATGATTATCAATTATATATATATATATATATATATATATATATATATATATATATATATATATATATATATATACATATATATTGCATATGTATACACCTATAAATAGTATAATTATGACATGTCCAACAAAATATTATTTGTCATCCTATCCTGTCCGTATTATGTACATGATCCTAACTGATAATTATGTTTTCTTGTCAATCATGGACACCAGCCGGCGTTGACGCACATTAGCAAATAGCTGGAACTATTCATGTAAAGTATGTTTGGCGCATTCGCTAGGTGGCGCCACATGTTCAATTGCGCCATCAACGTAACGTCCGTCAAGAACCGCATCGCAGCGAAATATCGCCCATTAACGCTGACAGTTACATGCAATTGTCTTTGCTTATTAATTAAGATAACTCCGTAATATCATAAAACACAAGTCTTATTATTATCGCAAAGTATCATAGATACATACCTGTAATTTCCTGTGGTCTAGTATTGCCGAATAATGTCGCTATTAAAGTTTCCGCGCAGCTCGTATTTTGTAGTTTCAAATTATCAGCGTGTTTTTTGCCAGCGCTGTGGCTTCTAACGGCAGATTATCCCATAGCTTTCACATCAAACGAACGTTTGCATATCCGGCAATGTGCCAAAAATACATTTGTCTGATTTCGCACGAGCCATTTGCTATACTCAGGATGTTTGAGCCAGTCGTCTTGAAACATCGACTTCCCCATTTCGAAAAAATATTCGAACTACGCTCTGTGAACAAAAGGCCAATGTCTACCCGTACCAAGCGTAATGTGGTCTGTTAATCTTTACTTCTGGCCTTGTCAAAATTCAAGGCTGCATGCCTGAATTCAAGGATTTCAAGGCCTTGATTCTGAGTTGGTGAAATTCAAGGTTTTCAAGGCCCTTTATGGACCCTGCTGGAGCTAGCATGTGGAAGTGGATACTAGAACTAGCATGTGGAAGTGGATACTAGAACTAGCATGTGGAAGTGGATACTAGAGCTAGCATGTGGAAGTGGATACTAGAGCTGGCATGTGGAAGTGGATACTAGAACTAGCATGTGGAAGTGGATACTAGAACTAGCATGTGGAAGTGGATACTAGAGCTGGCATGTGGAAGTGGATACTAGAGCTGGCATGTGGAAGTGGATACTAGAACTAGCATGTGGAAGTGGATACTAGAACTAGCATGTGGAAGTGGATACTAGAGCTAGCATGTGGAAGTGGACACTAGAACTAGCATGTGGAAGTGGATACTAGAGCTAGCATGTGGAAGTGGATACTAGAGCTAGCATGTGGAAGTGAATACTAGAGCTAGCATGTGGAAGTGGATACTAGAACTAGCATGTGGAAGTGGATACTAGAGCTAGCATGTGGAAGTGGATACTAGAGCTAGCATGTGGAAGTGGATACTAGAACTAGCATGTGGTAGTGGATACTAGAGCTAGCATGTGGAAGTGAATACAAGGACTAGATAGGTTTAATTTTTTGTGAAATTATTCAAAAATGAGACAGGCGTTTTCTTTTATATTTGACAAAAAAACGTTTTGTCTTGTCTTGTCACTAGCATGCACGCACTCATCCAGTCACATGCATACATGCATGCATGCACGTGCGCATGCATACACACACAAGCAAGCATGCATGCATGACAACAATTCATACATTTGTTTCCACATATCTACCTGTAAGATTCAAATCCCCGGAACTGTGCTATCCACATAATGTCCAGAGTTTCACCATCAAACAGCTGTATTGCGCCATCGTACGCAGACATCATAATGTCATGTATGCCATCATTGTTCATGTCAACCAGCGTCGGTGTAACCATTACACCTCTAGTGTCACTCCTGTAATGTTAAAGAATACGTGTCAACATGACCTCTTTTTGGGGGATATACAACTTTTCCCCTGTCTCGCTTTTTCGACAAAAAAAAACCCATAATTTTTTATTTTGATGCAAATGAGGCCGTTCTAGGTATGTGTAATGCATTGTCTCACATTTGATTTTACATATTCTCTTGCATGTGTTCACTGCGAATGAGAATAGCAAAACAAAATAGCGACTAAAAACCTGTGAACTGGCTAAAAATCTATGAAAGTTGAGTACTGGAGGATATTCGTCACTTTTCTGCTTTTTCATGAGCAGATTGATAGAATTGACTGAATTATTGACACCAATGTTAAAGTCAGGAAAGCATGCATGTTTGGCAATGTTAGCTAAACATACATGTCTTATGTGACCAGAAAATTACATAAAAAACACTTTGTACAACTTTGCATGTTTACTTTAAAGCAATCTGTTGAAAACTAAAACCAGTTTTTTTAACACTCATAGCCACATCCAAGTGATATGTAAGAGGCGTGCCTACACAGGAGAACAACAATATATAATAAAGCTAAACATTTTCCCACAATATTCACAGAAATCTTATGTATGCCCAAATCTTGAGGTTTACTGGCCCTGGTCAGCTGGTACATTCATTTTATCTTACGGCTTACGGATCCCTTGGGCGCCATGTATCGCATAGGGCATGTACAAAATTCTGCCCTGTCAGCCGCCCTCTGTGCGGCCTCTGCCCATGATGTCCACCCAAACGCATCTCGTTCTTTTTCTTCCATTCTCCGCCATGTCTCTTTTGGTCTTCCGATCGCTCTCTTTCCCACAGGTGTCCAATTCATCACTATACGGCAGTCATTTGTATTTTCAAATCGAAGGATATGGCCAATAAAACTCCATCTTCTTACCTTGATGATGTCTGTTATCCTGCTTATTTCTACCTCTTCATACAGTTTTGGCCAGAATATATGTAGAATTCGACGCAAACATCTATTGTGAAATGTATTGAGCCTTTGTACATCATTTTGGTTTACCTTCCAGCATTCTGCTCCGTATAGTAGAACTGACATCACATTGCTCTTGTAGATTCTGAGTTTCGTTTTCCTTCTGTATTGGCCTGATGCCCACACTTTCCTCAGTTTATAATAGGCTGCTCTCGCTTTCTTTATGCGTGCGCTTATATCTGCTGTTGAACCTTTGTCTGCATCCATAACTGAGCCTAGATAAGTGAAACTATCAACAGTCTCTACATCGTCTATGCCTATTACTATTGGTTGGTTATCATCAGTCTTGATCTTCATCACTTTCGTTTTGGCTGTGTTTATGTGTAGTCCAGTTCTCTTTGCATGCACTTCTAGCTCGTTTGTCTTCTGCTGTAAGTTTCTTCTTGATGTTGATAACAGAGCTAAATCGTCTGCAAAATCTAGGTCCTCCATCGTATCTAATCCCCATTGAATTCCTCTTTTCCTTCTAGTTGTTTTCCGCATAATCCAGTCTATCACCAATACAAACAAAAACCCTGACATCACACATCCTTGCCTCACTCCCGACATCACAGGAAACCATTTTGACAATTTGCCTTCATGCTCAACTGCACATCTGAAGTTTTTGTAAGACATTTTCACAAGATTGATAATTTTGGATGGAATTCCATAGTATTTCATAATTCTCCATAAACTCTCTGTGTGAATACTATCAAAAGCTTTCCTAAAATCCACATAGTTGATGAAGAGTGGGCTATTCCATTCGAGGCACTGGTCGATGATATTCCTTAATATGAAAATTTGCTGCATACATCCTTTCCCCCTTCTGAAACCTGCTTGTTCTTTCCTCAGTTTGTTATCGAGCGCATCTCTTATCCTGACTATAATCACCCTTCCCAGCACCTTGCTGGGAACTGACAACAACGTAACACCTCTCCAGTTATTACAGTTCTCCAGGTCACCTTTTTTAGGTAATTTAATGATGACTCCTTTCTGCCATTCTTCAGGTATTTCTTCATTCTTCCATATTAATTTGAACACTTCCTCAAGTTTTCGAGCTACCATATTACTCTGTGTTTTCAACATTTCAGCCTGTATGTTATCAACTCCTGGTGATTTACCGTTTCCCAACGCTTTTATACTTTTTTCAATTTCTTCTATAATAGGGGGATTAGTGTCAATGTCTATGTCGAATAATTCATTGTTTGGAACATCAACAGGATCGTCGGGTGCCTCTGAGTTCAGAACCTCAGATTAGTGTTCTCTCCATCTATCTATCTGGTCTGCTTCTGATTTTATTACTTCTCCATCTTTGTTCTTGACCGGTGTACTTTTTCTGCAGCTTTCATTAGTTATTTTCTTGGTCAGTGTAAACAATGTTCTTTGTTCACCTCTGTTTGCAGCATGCTCTGCTTGTTTTGCAAGGTCATCCATATACGTCCTTTTGTCTGCACGGACACTGTTTTTAACTTCTTTGTCTTTGGCTATATACTTGTTCTTTAGTATTGTCTTTAGTCTTTCCGACTTGGTAGCATTGATTTTGTCCTTGATTGCTTTCCGCTCGCTTACTTTTTCCAGGCTTCTTCCTGTCATCCATCCTGGTTGTGCGTGCGTTCTGAATCCAAGAACTTCTTCGCTAGCACCACAAATAGCTTCCTTCACCCCTGACCAACAATCTTCTACTCTTTCAGTGTGTTCCAACACCTGGAACCTATTACTCAGTGCAATCTTGAACTCTTGAGCAGTTTCATAGACTCGAAGCTTATCAACATCATACCTCTTTCTACCGCCCTTCTCCACCGACTGTCTACACAGCTTAAGTTGGATATTAGCTACAACAAGTTCGTGATCACTGCCTACATCTGCTCCTCTCCTTACTTTTACGTCTTTCAATGATCTTATGAATCTTCTATCAATTGTGATGTGATCAATTTGGTTCTTGGTAACTCCATTTGGTGACGTCCACGTTAACTTGTGGATGCCCTTGTGCGGAAATATACTGCCACCGATTACAAGATTCTGTGTTTGAGAAAACTCTGCGAATAAGAATCCATTTTCATTCATCTCTCCACATCCGTTTGTTCCCATCACGTTTTCATAGCCGTTATTGTCCGCTCCTATTTTTGCATTCATGTCTCCTAGGACCACAAGCATGTCATGTTTCGGTGCTGCTGTTGTTATACTGTGCAAAACTTCATAGAAGTGCTCCTTATCTACATCGCTTGCATCGTTTGTGGGCGCGTAGCATTGCACTACAGTCATCTTTATGTGTTTTGAAAAGAATCTAGCAGTAATAATTCGTTCGTTCACTGGATGCCATTCGAGAAGTGTGTTCCTGTTCTTCTTAGATATTATTATCCCAACACCAAACTCGTGCCTGGTTTCTATCCCAGAATACAACACTGTCTCCCCTCCTTCTAGTCTGACTTTTCCTATTCCAGTCCACCTACTCTCGCTGATTCCCAGTATGTCTATGCCATAGTTATTCATTTCATCTACAATTTGCTCAGTTTTACCATCTGCGTTCATCGTCCTCACATTCCAACACGCAACCTTGATCTGTTTTCGTGGATGTACTAACGGCTCTATCTTGGTGTTAGCTTCCTTACGGCTTTGGCGATCACCATTCATGCTATCCTCTGTCGAAGAACGAGCGCCAATATCACCCATCAGAAAGGCTGGATTTCTTCTACATGTTTCTGTAACATCTGTTGTTTTTACGGGAGCAGGTTGTTAGACTGCCGCCCAACCCCCAACCTGGAGGACCAGGGATCACTCTTAGTCTGGAATCTCACCCTCGACCAGTCCGGCATGGTTAAACCTACTAGGGATACACGTATCCCAGCCGGCATAGCTCTCAGGATCACTGAAGCACACAAGCTACTCCACCGCGACAAGGTTGTAATCCTCAGAGTAGTTCATTTTATCTAATCATTATTAAATAACCAGGTAATCTAATGGATGATCCAAACTATGTGGCTATGAAAAGCACACACAAAAACAGCCACCAAAACGATTGCAATTCCATGAAAGAAGTATTTCTTACCTGTAAATTACAACGACGCCATTTTTGAGAGGGCGGACTTTGTCCTTCCAACCTGTGTAGCTGCCCTTGGTGTTGGGAATTGGGGTTGAACTCGGTAGCTCCTTGACGTATCGGTACAGGTCTGGCAGAGAGATTCCCAACAAATCACCTGCAACATGTGTTTCTAAGCTAAATATATCAAAGTCTCTTAGAACTAGGAAATTAACCTTTTAACAGTATTGTCCTATATAACACTGGTATCTAGCCGCCTTATAACCAACCAGTATACACACATAGCCGGCTGATAACCAACCATAATACACAATTAGCAGGTTGATAACCAACCAGTATACACACCTAGCAGGCTGATAACCAACCAGTATACACACCTAGCAGACTGATAACCAACAAGTATACACACCTAGCCGGCTAATAAACAAGTATACACACCTAGCCTGTTGATAACCAACCAATATACACATATCTTAAGAACTATGTCACCTAGAACCATACAACTGATATAAAAATATAGGTTTTTGGATGAGACGATTTCAAATATGTTACTTTTTATCTTCTCCGACATTCATATATGGCCACAATAAAGATGAACATGCTATGTGGTGACATCACATGTGAAAATACCCCCAATAGGTAATCACTGCCCCTTGAGGTAAGACCACCCCCTCTATATAGAGCAAACCATTAATCACGAGTTGGCGTTGTGTTATGAAAGATGCTCAACGAACTCACTCCAAGACGCTGTCGAATCAAGGTACATAATTTCACTTTAATGTTTTGTCTACCATGCAATGTAATACTATTTTTTCGGTCAAATCGATACTAACATAGTCAACATGTAGGGAAGCTCACACGATCATCATTGATGGTGCAGCTCTCGTTAACGTCCTCAAACCTGCTATGTCTGAAACGTTCGATGACGATGCATCCATGTTCATGGAACACACCAGGAGACAGTTTGTCGGTTCTGTTTGTCGTGTTGACATCACTTTATATGTGTACAGATCTGACAGCCTCAAGACCGAAGATCTGACAGCTTCAAGACGGAGAAAAAGAGGGACGGGGACAAGGAGCGAGTTGAAGGTCGAAAGAAGTTACATGCAAACTTGCCAGAGTTCTTGCGAGAGAATGACAACAAGACAGAATTATTTCACCTGCTAAGTGAACGAGTGACTACCGAAACATTTCCTGGTAAGGTGGTGATCACACATGAAGACGAGGTGCTATGCTCAGAGGCAACTAACGTGAAGTGGCTATCACCATGTGGCATGTACACACGAAGAGGTGGACACCAGGATGCTGTTGCATGCTTGCTCGCAGACTTGGCAGTGAAAGTCTTGTGGTAGCGATCGGCGGCTGTGGGGAGCGGTGGTCTGTGGGGAGCGGTGGTCTAATGGTTAGAGCACCCGCCTGTCGATCGAGAGGATGGTGGTTCGATTCCACCTCCGCCGTTTCGAAGCTTGGGCAATTTCGTTCACCCCACTTTGCCCGTGTCTTTCGGAAGAGACACTAAAAGCCGTTGGTCCAAACTCCTGCGTTAGCTCAATATTGGGCTGTTTGGAGTATAACTAATTGAGAATTGAGGCACAGGGAAATCGTTCCGATACGTCGATGCAACTGCTATTGCACACGTGTTTGGTGTTGATAAGTGCAATGCACTGCCTGTTTTCCATGCATTGAACGGGTGTGATACCACATCGTGTTTCAATGGAAGAGGCAAACGCACGGCTTGGGTATCATGGAATGCTTTCAGTAGTGTAACGCCTGCGCTGTGTGACAGACACTCGGCAGCTATCCTGAGAGAAGTTCTACCAACCATCGAGAGGTACGTTGTTGTACTGTATGACCAGGGCAGTTCTGAGAACGATGTGAACCTCGCCAGACAGGTCCTCTTCACACAGAAAGGAAGGGAGATCGAGAAGATTCCACCAATGCAGGATGCCCTCGTGCAACACCTGCCCTGAGTGGGCTATCAGGCTGGCCACGTCTGGGGCCAGGCCCTGCTGAAAGCACCACACCTGCCAAGTCCAGCAGACTATGGTTGGACTCGAAAGGGGGACATGCCTGAATGGGGGGTTCAGTGGATGACACTTCCACCTGCAGGTACAGCTTGCCGTGCGATCATCAAGAGTGGCTGCACGAAAGGCTGCAGAGGACAGTGTCGTCGATGCTTAAAAACCTGCACTGCACAATGCTGTGCAAATGCGGTGGATGTGAACTATTTGGGAATCCTTGGTGAGGATTTAGGGGTTAGGCATCATTATAACGTAATTAAACTAAGTGACTTTACCTATTTTAGAGAATATCTAAGTAACACCTTTAAAATCGTCGCACCTGATAACCTGTATTTTGACATCAACGTTGTGGCTCTAGGTTATGTAGTTCTTAAGATATGGGAATAATAGGCTTTGACGGGGTGCCATCTTTAAAAAAGGCATATATATGTATGTCCGCGAAGGGCAAAAGTAATTTTTTTTAAATCGCTACCCACCAGTCTATACAAAAACATAAACATTACGGCTCTAAGTGATATAATTATTAAGATATCGTGACATTTGTAGTGATGACCGCCATCTTTAAAAATGGCGGATATGAATGTCGGAGAAGTTTAAATGTGAAACAATTGCAATATATGACCCCTAAAACCTCTATTTAGACACCAAAAGTATAGCTCTAGGGGACACAGTTATTAAGATATGAGGAAATTGAATGCGGCGGATATTTAAAAAAAATGGCCACCATGCCTCTAATCTTTAAAATGGTTCCCTAGGTATGTACAATAGATGAGCCAAGTGTCTTGCTTTTATCAAAAAGAGCACAATCTTTTCACATATCCGCTGGACTGTATAAGAACAGATTCATTGACATGTTTCCACGACGCAATTTTTTCAAGCATACTGTACATTTATTACGTCGAATACAGTATGTGCATTAATAGCTGTTGGGCAGTGATTGCAGCATGGCTGAACAAAGGAAGTTGATTTTTTATGACCAGGTATGTGTCTATTCTGAGTTCCTATGGACAGAATATTGCTCCAAATAAGAACATTCCTTTATAATGCGTGAGTGTGTTGTACTGTGATGACGCATTGTATCAGTAATATCTATTATTTCAGGTGGTTTTTTCTTCGCGAAAAAGATGAGAGCGGAAGGCTATGTGACCATGTTGGACCCATTCCAGAGGAAGTACGGGGAAGGATGGGAGGACTCCTGTACATCCTTGCCCTGTTGGGAGAAGTCTTCTGGTCCGCGGCCATCCTTGCTGCCCTAGGTATGTAGGCCCAGGTCAGAGTCATTGAAAGGTTCTGGAATTTTTTCTCGTTTCGGAATCATTTTTTTTATAGAAAAATCATACTTACAACCCTGCAATATGCTAGCTCGTTTGTGCAAATGTGTTGTTTAGTTTTAATGAAATCTTCAGACAAATGATCAAATTACTATTGCCCGGATGTGGTCAAAATTCAGAGGGAAAAGACAAAAGTGGTTCTGCAGGTGTATATTATGACGTAAGACTATTCACATTTTCTAATGATCAAAGCTAATTCTTTTGATGTTTTTAACAAAAGTATGCACAGTTTAATTAAACCAACTGCAGGTTCTGCAGGTGTATATTATGACGTAAGACTATTCACATTTTCTAATGATCAAAGCTAATTCTTTTGATGTTTTTAACAAAAGTATGCACGGTTTAATTAAACCAACTGTACACATAAATATAAATATAAATAATATTCGCAGCCATGGATCAGCAAAGCTTTTGTTCACTCTGAAGACAAGCGTGTGTTTTGGTAGTGGTTTGATAATCATATGGGATTGTTTGCGGGTCTTACAGATTTCTGTTGTGCATCACACAGGGTTGGCATGTATGCAATGATGTCTAGTTTGCAGGCTCGACACTGTCTGTGATCATTGAGATTAACAACAGTGTTGCGGTGATCGTGTCGGCCATCATTACCATTGCGTACACGTTGTTCGGCGGTCTGTACTCGGTCGCCTACACCGACGTCGTCCAGCTCTTCTGTATTCTGGCTGGACTGTTCAGTACATACTTACAATACATGTCTGTACGCGCACACATGCACGCGCACGCACGCAGAAGAATAATATATAGAGTAAAAATATATATCTAGTATGCATTAAAAAGTTTATAGTTGGCTAATACAGTGTATAATTGCTGCGTTATTATAACGAAGAACTGTGCAGACGTTCTTATTTCTTGTGCATGCGTTGTACAATGAAATAATAATCATACTGCATGTACATATTTATGTGTCTGTAATCCTCTCTGCAATATTATGTATGTACTTTATGATTTTATAGTTTTGCTTGATAAAATTTATTAATTAGGATATAATATACTTATTATGTATGCACACACACACACACACACACACACACACACGCACGCACGCACGCACGCACGCACGCACGCACGCACGCACGCACACACACACACACACACACACACACACACACACACACACACACACACACACACACACACACACACACACACACACACACACACACATTGAGAAAATTTTATTATATTGGTTACATTTTATGTATAGAGAGAGAATGATAAATTGAAAAAAAATTTAACCAATATAATACAATTTTCACAAAAAAAAGTTATTATTAATATTATGTAAGTATTATTTATTATAATAATTTTTACTTATAAAGTTGATTTTTATTCAGAGATGCATAAATACATGATTTAGAAAATGTAACCAATATAACAAAAGCTTACACAGTAAACATATTTGATATACCCAGCCATGGATCAGCGAAATTATTGTTCACTCTGAAGACCAGCATACATCAGTACGTCAAAGTCTTGTGAAGTTCAGTCATATGTACTGACTGGTGCATGTGCCTGCAGTGGCTGAGTGTGCCGTTCGCCTTCAACCACCCGGCAGTCACCAGCATCAGCAGCACGTCTCACAAGTGGGTGGGCAAGCTGGAGACGTCGGACATCGGCTTGTGGATCGACTCCGGCTTGCTGCTTATCTTTGGTGGCATTCCCTGGCAGGTGGGCGGCACACACACCTCTATTAGAATTTTTTGCTCGTCTTATTTCAGACTGATGTCATGAAAAAATCAAACCAATAGTATCCACATGCTAGCTAATTTGTGGAAATATGTTATGTAGTTTTGGTGAAATCATCGGACATATTATAAAATTATTATTTTTTTACTGTATCTGGTCAAAATTAAAGAAATAAAAAATGTGTACAATTATTAAACAAATAAAATGGTATCCATAAGTATCCATAAGGTGAAAGGTAACAAATAAAAGTCAGTAACGTTTATTAAGTCATTCAAATAAGCCGGTTTAATTTTAGGCTAAATGGCAGGACTTTGCAGCAAGATGACGACAACATACGTGACAGGTTATATATGCTAGTTCTTATGTCTGTCTGTCTGTCCAGGTGTACTTCCAGAGAGTGTTGTCGAGCAAGTCTGCCTTCAGAGCCCAGATGTTGTCATACGTCGCTGCCGTCGGCTGTATAGTGATGGCAGCCCCTGCAGTACTACTAGGCGCCATTGCTGCTTCCACAGGTAACAGTAGGACTGTTACACATTGTTGAATCCTGCAAGAAATTCTATTGTGCTTTGGAGCAGCCGTATTGGCCAGGATTATCTGCTGTTCTAAAGCCCTGTTTACATGAGGCGATATTGTCACCTCAATGAGGCGATAGTTATGTCATTAGAAAAAGGTCAAGGCGATCAAGCTGCAATCTGGTCATGGCATCTGCCATTCTATTGTACTATTACAACATATTGTATACTTTAGTTACCTGTAGGTTAATACTGTAGTTATCTGTAGATTAAAATTTAATATGTTGCTGTTGTCCAAAAATATGGGAGACTTGATCTATAAAAATTATATCACTTGAGTTATGATGGGTATTTGAGCTAGATGGCTGGTTTACACAAGTGATTTTTTTCCGATTTGTCATTTGACGCAGTGTCACACGATAACTCACAGCTAAATTGTGTGTGCGTTTAGATGAGCGACATGTCTAGACACTGCGACCATGACTCTCAACGCTACTGATTTGAGCTTCGATGAAAGGTCATGGCAGTCTTTGGTCACTGCTTGGCCACAGCTTCAAAACTGTGGACAGCTGTTGGCGAATTTGGAACCATTCTCATCAACACAATCGTACCAGAATTTAGCCTTGATCTTTACACAACCAATTCTTGATGTATGATATCGCATGCCACCTTATGAGCTGACAAATTGGATAAAAATGTATTGTGTAATCCGGTCTTAACTGCTAGATCTACTGAAATGATGTGTCGTTCCAATAAATTAATATATTAATATATACATGCGTGCGTGCATGCGTGACATTGAGTCGTCCTTCATCTTGAGTCATCCAAGACAGACGTGTCTTGTTTCCAGACTGGAACCAGACGGACTGGTCGGGTCCAGTGCTGGTCCCTCCGGAGGAGCAGAAGTTCATCCTGCCAAAGGTCATGCAGTACCTGTGTCCCCCCTGGGTGACGTTCATCGGCTTAGGGGCCGTCTCAGCCGCGGTCATGTCGTCGGCAGACTCCTCCGTGTTGTCTGCCAGTGCCATGTTCGCTCGCAACATCTACAAGCTCATCTTCAGGCAGAAGGTGGGTCTCAATATTGGGTAACCGTTGTCAAATGTCCATCCTCAATTTGATGTTTTCACTTCTCTTGATTCAGGTTCAATTCACAAAAGAATTAAACTATCTAGTGTCCACTACGACATGCTAGCTCTAGTGTCCACTATGACAACCCAACTCTAGTGTCCACTACGACATGCTAGCTCTAGTGTACACTACGACATGCTAGCTCTAGTGTCCACTTCGACATGCTAGCTCTAGTGTCCACTACGACATCCTAGCTCTAGTGTCCACTCCGACATGCTAGCTATAGTGTCCACTACGACATGCTAGCTCTATTGTCCACTACGACATGCTAGCTCTAGTGTCCACTACGACATCCTAGCTCTAGTGTCCACTACGACATGCTAACTCTAGTGTCCACTAGGACATGCTAGCTCTAGTGCCCACTACGACATGCTAGCTCTAGTGTCCACTACGACATGCTAGCTCTAGTGTCCACCACGACATGCTAGCTCTAGTGTCCACTACGACATGCTAGCTCTAGTGTCCACTACGACATCCTAGCTCTAGTGTCCACTCCGACATGCTAGCTCTAGTGTCCACTACAACATGCTAGCTCTAGTATCCACTCCGACATGCTAGCTCTAGTGTGCACTACGACATGCCAGCTCTAGTGTCCACTATGATATGTTAGCTCATGTGTAACGGTGTTATTTGGTTTTGGGGAAATCATTGGACACATTGTTTTTGACACGACCTTATTTTTTGACCAGGTCCAATGGAAAAACGGCAAAACTGGTCTGACGCTGTATTACTATAGCATAAGGCTGTTTACATATTCACAAATGATAGCACACTACCTAATGATGAAAGTAAATTCTTTAGATGATGTTAACAAAAGTATGCAGTCTTTTATTCCTATTACTTCAACTATTCACACGCTACAAATCTGACATTGATAAACCTGATTCACTGTGGATATCAATAGCAGACCTGTTCACAATGAATTGTCTGCATATATATCAGGCAAAAATTGTGACGTGCTTCTTATCTGACATGTAATATTAATATGGCTAGGTGTAGGTCAAGAGACATGGATATAATGTATAATGTTCTTGGGTTGGTCTTAATGCAGATGTTTGGCAACGATAACGTAACTTTGAATTTTTTTAGAAAACATGATGAGCATTGCGAACGGTTGCACGTAACAACAAACTTAATAATTCGTGAATTGAGAACCATTGTGTGAAAGTTCGTATGGTATGCTTGTCAGGAACAGGTGACGCCTCCTGGTGATAAAAAAATGGTCGAAACTACACTCTGGGGATCGGCACTGTACGTAGAGTCGAATATCCTGAGTGGGAATGGTGCAGTGCATTGTGGTACTAAGATGAATGTGATGATATTAATGTGTCTAGGGACATATTTATATGAAGCTTATTGTTTGTAGGTTTAGGCAGCAAATTTAGACAATAAATTGTATCTAGTCAAATGGTGATTGAATGATATATTTAAATACAATCACATGTTTGTGGTTGTGCGTGCATGTGTGGGTGTGTGTACATAATCTGTTGTATTGCACAAAGAGAGAACAACATTCTAACATTAATTAATTATATGCAGTCATATTCCAAGTTAATCTAGTCAAACGGCGGCGGCGGCGGCGGCGGCGGCGGCGGCGGCGGCGGCGGCGGCGGCGGCGGCGGCGGCGGCGGCGGCGGCGGCGGCGGCGGCGGCGGCGGCGGCGGCGGCGGCGGCGGCGGCGGCGGCGATGTCACGTGTGTATCATAAGCAACAAGATATATACAGTTGCTGCATATATCTCGATGTACGGTTGGAGTTGCTCTATGTTGTGGCTGTCTGCCACAATTGTACGACAGAAAGTAACGTGAACAAATAAGAGGAAAATATAGCAATAGTAAATAGACACAAATGAGCATTTAGGGGTAAATGAAACATTGGTCTGTGTTAAAATGACGTAACGTTTTTTTTTAAGCATTTAAATGAAAACAAGTAGTTTTCAATTAATTAAATATAACATTGTATTTGGTACTAGACACTTCAGTGCAAAGCAAAAATCTTCAGAATTGTTGTAATGCTTCCAAGATTTTTTTCCTAAATATCGTAGAAACCACAAACGTCCAAATTGCTGAACTCAAAAAACATATTCAGAAACCTGTTCTAAATAAATGATTATTAACAAACAATTTATGTTATGTCTAATTAATACTAGCTGTCCCATTAACATTATTGAGTCAGTGACAGTAGCAACCTTGTTTTTTATTTTATTTTACTATATCTTGTGGCAGATCGCAATTAATGCATATGTTTACCATCATGTGTTTATCCTGTTATTTTTTCCTGCTACTTTCTTTCCGATTACCGGCTAAAACATAATTAACTAACACTTGGTATATAATAATTTATTTATTCTTATTTGTAGGATTGACACTGGATGAAATCTTGAAGAAGCAAAATCTTAAACCATGTTTTCAGTAAAAACCTTTTTTAGGATTGTTCGGATAACAAAATTGTATTCTTTTGTACACGTGTGGTTTAAAATATTAGCTGCTATTTGCAGGGACATTGAATTAATCAATTATTAAAGTTATGCTGACTGCAGATTTGACCAAAATGGAAATCCTAAGTAATTGTCTCGATAGGCTTCACATTTTATTTTGGGACCAATACAGCAAGATGGTTACCTGCCAGTCAACTAGACGAGCGTCTTGACGTCATGTATAAGTTGGATTTGTATGTGTTTATTCGCCAGCATAAGCTGTGATATAATATGACTGGGCAAGTAACAAAGCTAGTTTAGTCAGTCAACTTATCAATTTGGGGTTTCGTATAATTAAAATGCCCTAATTCGATTAACTTTTCCATCTGAAAGTTCATCTAAATTAACAATGTTATTCCTATTTATGGAAGTTTGTTACCTTTCAGAATACTGTGTTCAATGCAGATTTCGGAACCTTCATCAGCGTTAGATTGAACTGTTGTCCTTGATAACAATTCATTCTATAACAGTTGATAAGAATTTTTTATTGTGACGAGGTGGCTCGAATTTGAAGAAAATGAACCAAAGAAATGCACAGTTTATGCAAGCTTACAAAAATTTTGTGAATTTTAATTTAAGTTCTTGTTATTTCTGTATCTTGTCAGTGTTAGTTGATTTATTTGTTATATATTTATTTGTAAACATTATCGTTATGGATTCAACATATTTTCTATGTTGACAATTCTTAAATTGTAGTGTTTTAACGAATTATTGAAGATATCTGCTATCACAATATGCCATTAGCACAATTAAGCAATCAGGATTAAACCTGTATTGCATTTACTAATTATAATCATTACACTGCGATATTAGTATTGCTAATATGTTGAGAATCTAGTTTTAATAAGGTTAAGAGTTGAATCTGGTCACTTTTGACGAGAAATGCAAACTATGATACATGTAATGAGGTTGCCTTTGTTTTGTGAAATTATATGATGGATATGTTGCAGAAGGATCTTGAATTCTGGATTTATGACATAACCTTAACCAGCAACATATTTTTTTTCGATTTTCAACTGCATTATAGTTAGCGCAGTCACGTGTCCATCCATTATGACGAAGGTGGTAATATTACTTAAGATCCAGTTTGTTCATGAACACCTCTGAAGGGTCATGAACAAGACACGAAGGACGATCGAGGAAACGGGGCTGGCCTGATTACAGAATGATGTGAAATGTTTTCAAATAATTCAGCCAATGTATTATAGTATCAGTGATTAGACTGAGCTACATACTACCATGTTTATGATATGTATACATTATAGCCACTAATGCAATGAGAAATGTATAATATATAGCTGTTGGTACAACATAGTAATAAACATGCGGCATACAAATGGACTATTGTAGCTGTTGTCATTTCCTTTAATGTTGTTGTGCCTGTGTAATGGAATGCGCTACCAGTATCTATTAGAACATGTAATAGACCCTTTCCATTAACATCACGTTAACTGGTGGATTGTAATGGAACTTGAAAATTTGTATAAGTCTGAGAACATCACTCTGCATAATGTATAAGCCTGTGATTTGCTTGTCTATTCGGTTGCTGAAACGTTGAAGTGAATTAACTTTAGCAGATGCGTTAAAAATAGCTTTTTATTCAAGACGACAATTTTTCTCAACTCAACAATGTTTAACTATACAGACGTAACTGCCACGTGTTTTGGGGTTGAAATTGTATTTTTGACATGACATTCTGTATAAAGTTGTACAAATTTGTATAACATTTAACCAGCCTACAGCATTCAAATTACGATCGATAGGCATTGCTATGGTGCTAAAAAGTTCATGCTAACACATCTGTATAACGAAAAATACCACTTTATTTTCTCAATTCAGACACCTGAGAGCTTTCTGTACTTCTACTGCTAAGACAGGTTACACATTTATCCCATGTGTGGGATCTTACTTCCCCTGGCACAGACACCAGGTAGAAAAGACCTACGGCTTCTAGTCTCTTCCAAAAGTGGGGTGAACAAAGTTGTCAAAGATTGTGTGCTGAAATGTCTCATTCCCAAATGATGTGTGCCCAAACGTTTTATGCTCAAATGTGTTATTATGCCCAGCTTTTGTGAATTCACACTGGGCAATAAATAAACATTCAACCAACAAAACACGAAATCCTGTTTTTCTCATATGAGATACTAACAGTTGTAATATCCTGGACTATGTTGCATGATTGAGTAGGCACTCATGTGTAAGTTGGCTAGAGCACTGTACCGATGTAGACAGCCGTTCAAATAAACATTACAGTTAGTTGAAAAGATAGCCTTATTATACTGAACCCAGAAAGAGAACTTTACATGGTGGCAGCGGTTCGATGCAAAGAAAGCACGCATGGACCACGTAAGAACATTGAATGTCAAACTAACTTGAAATATGCGATTGTTGTGCCACGAAGGCAGCATAGCGAATGAAGTAAAATGAAGCCGAACTATTTTCACGTACAGCACACTGCAGTAGAGACGTCCATCGCTAGAAAAGCAGGCGTATGAATACATTGAAAGCTACAAAAGTAAAGCGGCACATACAACGAAAAGCGTGACGCGACAAAAGCGAAGAAGTGTGATGATCTACGCTATACGTAATGCTCGTCGACGCACGAGTGTAGCGCGTGCAAGACGTACGCCGTGTTGTGATTGCTATAAATAAAGAAATACATTGTATGCAATACACACTGAACTGACTACTGCGAACACGGAATAATGTCTGACCATCCACGAATGGACTGGTCTAACGCAGACCTAGCTGGAACATTCAAACTGTTCAAGCAAAAATGTGAAATATACTTCAATGTAAAAGACACAAAAGTCGACAAAATGGTCAACCATATACTGCTATATGCCGGTGATGAAGGTATAAAAATATACAATTCGTGGAACTTATCAGATAGTGATAGAACAGATCCATCACTGGTGTGGGAAAAATTCCAAGCACACATTGAGCCCAAAGTAAACTTTAGGGTGCAACGTTTTTATCTACAGAAATACAGTCAGGCAGGAGGTGAATCAATCGATGATTACGTCACACGGTGCAAGCTGCAAGCGCAAAAATGCAAATTTAATCAAGCTGAAGCAGAGGAAAGACTCATTGAACAGTTGATCATCGGCACTAACATTGCAGAGCTACAAAAAGAGCTATTGGGTCATGACGATAAACTCACGCTAGAAAAAGCACTGGACATAGGGCGCACAACAGAAGCGTCAATAAGTCACATGACGCAGCTGCAAAGCGTACAGTCGAATCACACCAACGTGCACTATGTCCGCGCAGCCAATCCCAGTAAAGGCTGTCGATTCTGTGGGAGGGCTCACCTAAAAGAGGACAGATGCCCAGCATACGGTTCCACCTGTAAGAAATGTGGCGGCAGAAATCATTGGCAGGCGGTGTGTAAGAAGTCTGATGGGGGTCAAGGTCAACCTAAAAGGGGGAGAGGACAGCATGTCGTCAGAGCGCGATCCAAGACAAGACGCGAATGGCACAGCGACGGGGCATCCGCAGCATACAGGCGGAAGCGAGACGTCCACGCTGTAGGTCTGCAGAGAGGATACGCGGAGCCACAAGACAAATTGGAAGCACAATTTGAACACCTGAGCTTCGCATCATTGACGACAAACGGCACTACAATGGATACACGCGACGAAGTATTCGCCAATCTCGACATCAAACTGCCCAATATACGCAAGGGGCAAACAGCAGACCTGAAGGTCAAAGTGGACACAGGGGCCCAAGGGAACATACTCCCGCTGAGGGTATTCAGTAAGATGTTCCCTGACGCGATAACTGGACAACACCCGACACATGGAACGTTGATGCCGCGAGACCACACGATCTTGTCTGCTTATAACGGTACACGAATTCCACAGTATGGAACAATCCAATTGGCATGTCGATATAAGCAGAGCGATTGGGTGGACGCCGAATTCTTTGTGGCAGACACAGAAGGTCCAGCAATCCTAGGACTACCAAACTCTCGCCAACTACGACTCGTGACTCTACACTGCGCCATAGAGAAGAATACGATCAGTCAACAAGCCGATCCGATTGGGTCAACGCAAGTGCTGAAGCAGACGTACCCAGATCGCTTCGACACCTTGGGAAACTTCCCAGGAACATATCACATCGTGACAGACCCAGACGTGCAGCCAGTGATACACGCGCCAAGGAAGTGTCCGATTCAACTGAAGGAGGAGCTCCAGAAAGCGATAGACAAGATGGTGCAAGATAAAGTCATCAAGCGAGTCACCGAACCAACAGAGTGGGTATCTAGTCTGGCATTCTCGCGCAAGAAGGACGGTTCGTTGAGGATATGCCTGGATCCCAAGGATCTCAACCGAGCCATAAAGAGATGCCACCACAAGACACCGACACTTGAAGAAATCACTCACAAGTTCACAGGCGCGAAGCACTTCTCAAAGCTAGATGCAAAGAACGGCTATTGGTCAGTGAAACTGGACCATGAAAGCAGCCTTCTGATGACCTTTAACAGTCCCTTTGGCAGGTACTGCTTCACGAGAATGCCGTTTGGTCTCGTCATGTCGCAAGACGTGTTCCAGCAGAAGATGGACGCGATCCTCGACAACTGTCCCGGGACGGTCGGCATAGCTGATGACGTCGCCGTATTTGGACGCACAGAGGCGGAGCATGACGCCAACCTACGGAATCTCATGAACGTTGCCCGTGAGTACGGCTTGGTGTTCAACAGCAAGAAGTGTGTGGTGAAGGCATCACAGATCAGCTTCTTTGGTATTTTGTATGACGACAAGGGCGCTCACCCAGACCCGAAGAAGGTGGAGGACATTCAGATGATCCCAGCTCCAACGAACAGAACGGAACTGCAGGAGTTCTTGGGAATCGTCACATACATGGGCCCGTTCGTACCCAACTTGTCGCAGAACACGGCAATGTTGCGCGACCTACTGAAGAAAGACGTCGAATACCAGTGGTCACAGATGCACCAAGAAGTCTTCGATAAGGTCAAGTCCTCGATATGCGCTGAGACGACACTCGCGTATTTTGACTGTGATAAAGACTATACAATACAAGTTGATGCGTCAGGAAGAGGATTGGGAGCTGTCCTGTTACAGGAAGGAAGACCAATCGCATACGCTTCCAAGAGCCTGACAGACACCGAAAAGCGGTACGCCAACATAGAACGAGAACTACTCGCTGTTGTGTTTGGCGCAGAACGTTTCAGAACATACGTGTATGGTAAACACTTCGTAGTTGAGAGCGACCACAAGCCTTTGGAAATGATTCAGCTGAAGAACTTGATGGCAGCCCCACCTAGACTGCAAAGGATGCTACTGAGGATTCAGCACTATGACATCACTATCAAGTACAGGCCAGGAAAGGAGTTGCTCCTAGCCGATGGGTTGTCGAGACTGCCAAACCCTCGAAGTAGAGAAGAAATTGACCTCGATGTGATGGTCAGCATGGTGCAGTTCTCGAACAACAAGATACTGGAACTGCGAAGGGAGACGGACACGGACACGATTCTCCGCGACTTACAAGAAGTCATCATCAGAGGTTGGCCAAAGACGCGTGCCGACATCCCGATAATCTTGCGACCATTCTGGTGCTACCGTGATGAGCTCTCGGTAGAGGACGGAGTCATCCTGAAAGGCGAGCGTGTAGTTATACCACAAAGTATGCAGGCGGACGTGATCCAGCGCATACACGCCGGTCATCAAGGCATCGAGAAATGCAAGATGCGGGCGAGAACTAGCGTCTTCTGGAATGGCATCAACAATGACCTTGAGGACGTAGTGAAGAGATGTGCCGTGTGTCAGGAACACCAGCACACCAATCCCAGAGAGACACTGTTGCCGCACGAGTTGCCAACACGATCGTGGCAGATCCTGGGGACAGATCTGTTCCACTACAACAACTCGGAGTATTTAATAGTAGTTGATTATTACTCCAAGTTTCCGTTTGTACGCAAGATGCCGACACCGTGTACCAGTCACGCGGTAGTAGCGGCAACGGCAGACATATTCTCAGAACACGGGGTTCCAGAGAAGGTCGTGAGCGACAACGGACCACACTACGATTGCGTCAACTACAAGAAGTTCGCACAGGAATGGGGATTCGAGCATGTGACAAGTTCTCCTCACTTCCCACAGTCAAATGGATTTGTTGAGCGCACCATACAGACGGTCAAGCGCACTCTTCTGAAGGCGAAGGAGAGCAACATGAATCCATGCAAGGCGATGCTGTGCTTGAGGACGACGCCTCTCGATCATCATCTACCGTCACCCAGCGAACTGTTGTACGCACGGAAGTTGAAAGGCGACCTCCCCATCCAGATTCGCAACCCGTTGACGCGTAGAGACGACATCTACAGGCGACTGCAGGAGCGCCAGGACACGCAGAAAACGTTTCACGACGCGCACGCGCACGACATGTCACAATTGACGGCAGGGCAACATGTGCGCATACAAGACCAAGCGTCTGGCCGGTGGCAGAAAGCCACTGTAACAGCGACCTGCGAAGAGCCGCGGTCGTACCTAGTCGAGGCGCAGAACGGTCGCATCCTGAGGCGCAATCGACGTCAGTTACAAGCGACACCATCGCCAAGAAGGGTACACTTCGCAGACGAAACACTGACAGCGGTAGGCGGCGATGACACACCCCGCGCACAGCCCACAACAACGGGGCAACACGATGAGCACACGAGAAGAGCTGACGACGCGATGCAACTGGCATACCGAACGCGGTCTGGCAGAGCTGTCAAGCAGCCGGACAGGCTTGACCTGTAACTATTTAGAATAGTGTGCCATACTAGAATAGTTGTGCCATACTAGAATAGGTGCGCCATATTAGAATAATACAATACATGCAGAGACAATAAGTTATAGTTTACTGTTCTTGTTCACTATGTTAACAAGGGGGATGTAATATCCCGGACTATGTTGCATGATTGAGTAGGCACTCATGTGTGAGTTGGCTAGAGCACTGTACCGATGTAGACAGCCGTTCAAATAAACATTACAGTTAGTTGAAAAGCTAGCCTTATTATACTGAACCCAGAAAGAGAACTTTACAACAGTGAATAAAACTCACATTTTGTATGTAGCGAAGTTGGCATAGATGTTTCAAAATATAAAAATATCTAAACATAAATTGATATAAATTATGAACATAGTTCAAATGTTATACCATACAAGACAACTTTAATATTAAATATAACAATATAATTGATGTAATGGGATGTAAATAAAGCAGCTATTTGTTTTGAGACATAAAAAATGCACACAATTTCTCTACATATCCCATGAGACAGTGATCTATTTACAGAGATTCATTGTTGCCAACAAATAGAAAATACACTTACATGCAACTAACATAACATAAAAGCACGATAAACATTTCGAAGATAAAATAAAATCACAACACAAAAGCACCATAAACAGTGGATTTCCTAGGTAAATAAGACATGGAATGTCAGCCAGCAAACAATGATATATATCACAGGGAATATTCAAGAAAATTTCAGACAGACAAACCACTCAACCCTGTTAGGGGTAAATGTTATCGCTTCTTCGCCCCAGGTACTGCGTCCACGGCTGTTTGGCAAGGGGGCGAAACTGGACTTTTTCGATGGGTTTGATGCCACGGACATCTCGCATCTTCTTGGCTACGAACAAGTCCAACTTCGCAGGGTATCGTCCTCTTGTATTGAGAGCATCGACCAGATTCGTTTTGACGATACGGATCGCGTACGACATGCCAAGATGGTTGCCACTTCCGTCTTTTTTTTTACCTTCTCCATCCACGATAGATATCATGTCCATGTTCCCATCGCCGTCAACGTCGCCGAGAACCCCTGCAACGGAATTCAAATCCGAAGTGAACCGACTTGCTGGGCAGCCTACGTCTAAAATCACTTGGTATAAAACGTCAATGAAACAATTAAAATGAACTTTGTCTAAACTTGCTTCGTTCCTGTCTTTCACTATTGTTAAATGCAATGATGAGCCACAATGGTTTGACCCAAAACTAATTGAAATCATGTAAATGTTCCAAGTTCAGTAAGTTTTCATTAAAAAAAACTATGATTTACCCTAGCATGCTATAGTAAAGCACTTGGTGATTTATTTAATTAAACACAAGTATTGGTATCATTTTTCTACACTTTAGTATATGCATGCACATCTGAATAAAGTTATTTTTTTCAATTCGTTGTACGTGTTTGAAAAACAAAACAAATAAATTACATTACTATTTAAACACATTTTACTGACTAATCCATATATCTTACGCATTCCAGCTTTTACCTTTTGGAGCTAGGACCCTTTTACATTTTGGAGCTAGGACCCTTTTACCTTTTGGAGCTAGGACCCTTTTACATTTTGGAGCTAGGACCCTTTTACATTTTGGAGCTACGACCCTTTTACGTTTTGGAGCTAGGACCCTTTTACATTTTGGAGCTAGGACCCTTTTACCTTTTGGAGCTATGACCCTTTTACATTTTGGAGCCAGACTTGATATATTTGGTCATTTTGCACCATGGAATCTTGGAGGCATGAAACTTATTATCACAATATATCTAATTTTTATTCTCAAAGAAATCGTAATAAAAATGTGTCGGTGACATCACTGTTGTGACCATTACCTGTTGTTCTTTCATCATTCTTCAAGATAATACACAAAGATCCTGCAGATCGCGCCTGTCTTCTGGACACTTCAACTGTTTGGTCTCCACTAGTCACATCTACAATATTCAAATTAACTCATACTGAAAGGTTCATCCTTGATTCAGTTTTTTCGCACATATCATCTCAGAAAATTTTTGCGGAAAAATCTAACTAATCTAGTATCGACTACAGCATACTAGCTTGTGTGTACAAATTATCTATTTAGTTTTGGTGAAGTCATCGGACAAACTACTAAATAATTTTGGACTGGATCAAGTAAAAATTTTTTTCAAAAGGGCAAAAATGGTACTGGTACATAGCTATTTACACTTTCAAAAGTTATACCGATCAAACAAGCAAAGTCCATTCTTTCGATGATTTTAACAAAACTATGCACTTTTTTATTTATCTTATTAATTAACCAACAATTAACCATAAACTTTTCACACACAACAAATATGAATGTCAACAAATATGATTTGCGATGGGCTAAGTCAAAAAATGGAGGGCATCTTAATGAAGCAAACATTCTTACCCTCATATTCCCCATATTTCACCATATAATAACAATAATTAACTTCAATAGCGCCTATATCCTCATGAACCTGAACTCAGAGGCACAACAAACCAGCCATTAAACCTTATCATGAACAACGACGCACAAAAGTCATTATCAGAACAAGGGACCACCAAAGAGTTATGGTGAAAATGTAATTTGGAACAAATATATTATGGTACATGGTATAATTTCAGATGATTTCAAAGTGATGAGAAGTTCATTCCAGACCCTAGGTACAGCTATGGAGAAGACGTTTACCCAATCAGCTAAACCTGTTATAAAGTTTCAAAGCAATATTCTTACAAACATCAAATTCAGCCTTTCGAAGTCCAAATGGACCTTATTGCCTTGTTAAATCTTATTTTTTACTATGTGTGCTTCTTCCTTGGCAGAGCAGCTGTCCCTCTCTGCTCTGGGGGCAGGTGCTGACACAAGGCACCAAGGAAGGCGTTGACTTCTTCCTTGGCAGAGCAGCTGTCCCTCTCCACTCTATGGGCGGACGCTGACGCAAGGCACCAAGGAAGGCGTTGACTTCTTCCTTGGCAGAGCAGCTGTCCCTATCTGCTCTGGGAGCGGGCGCTGATGAAAGGCATTAAGGAAGGCGTTGACTTCTATGTTGAACTTCTCTCTCTTCCTGATTGCAACTATTTCCTCTGGGAGTTCATTCCAGAGGCAGGAGGCAGTTGGTAAGAATGTCCTCTTATAGCCAGCGGTGTTTGAGGGTGGAATTGCCACAGCAACTGTGTGGTGAGATAGTGATGCCCTGGTGGCTCTTCGCACTACTGCAGGAGGAGGTAACATGTTATTGAGTAGAGTTGGTGCACCTCCATGGTATATCCAATGGAACAAGGTGGGTCCACCAACTTGTCTCCTTTGTAGTTAGTATTTGAGGCTTGCCATGCAAGTTCTGCCTACCAAAGCTGTAGCGCCGAAGATACTTGAATGTGAAATAACATACACCCATATACGTACTGTAGTATAACTTCAGGGATGGGAGTTGCAGCAGAACATTGGGCGCGTGGACGTTGGAGCGATCAAGCATGAACACGTATGTGGTGTGTTTCTTCATGTCCTCCGAGCAGTCACGGTAGCGCTCATCATCGTCTGAGTCACTACCATCTTGTTCAACAGTTGCTGGGTCATCCTGGGGGACATCATCTCCGTCTTCGTTACCTTTTGTGGTGAAAGGATATAGTTTTATTTTATTTTAATGAACATAAATTATAAAAATCAAAACTAATAATGATGTACTAAATCTGCAATCACACTGTAAATTATAAAATTATATAAGGTGTATATTTCTTTACTTTTTTCTCTCCGTCTTCATTTCCAATGTTGCTGCCATCATCTTTTATAGTAAAAGGTTCTAGTTTTATTTTAACGATAAATTGTAAAACAAATATAATAATGCTTTATTAAATTTGCAATGGGGGATACTGTAAATCATAAATTTATTTAAGTTGTATTTGTGCAGGTTTCTTTATTTGTACGTACGGATAGTTTCTTTACGTAGTTTTAATGTACGGATGCATGATATATGCATGCAATGCCCATGCATGCATCTATCTATCCATACATGCATATTATTTATGCAGACAAATGTTCAACTATACAAATTAAGTTCAACAACTGATGTACAACATAATGGTAATTTCTACTAGAATGAACTGTACAAAGAAATAATTTTCATGCAGGAACTCGACTGGAAAGCATCTCTTGGATAACTTTTAAAACCTACACACGACTGTCATCTCATTGCCGAAAACAAACCAGATACAAACGAGGATCATCAAAATCAGTCCTAATAAGGCCTTTTATTAGTTGGTTTATGGATCTGCCGACCCAAAATTTTCGTTTTTGAACAACAAACTTCTTTACGTTTTTGTTGTGTCGTATTTTAACATGAAACATCATTCTATATAAAAAATAGATATTCTGTCCAAAATGTTGTGGGTTTGTGGCTTTTACTTTGCGCATTTGTTCGGCCAAAGTAGCACCGGGTTGCGACAGCATTTTCTGCAGTAAGCATCAGCTGGTTATGTCATCAATCACCACAGATGTTACTTTGACTGTAGAAGTGTGCAAAACACAATATTTTAAAAGAATATATGCTTTTCGTATGTGGACTGATGTGGTCTCTCAAGTCTCAAGTAGTTATACTCCAAACAGCCCAATCTTCAGCTAACGCAGGAGTTTGGACCAACGGCTTTTAGTGTCTCTTCCGAAAGACACGGGCAAAGTGGGGTGAACGAAATTGCCCAAGCTTCGAAACGGCGGAGGTGGAATCGAACCACCGTCCTCTCGATCGACAGGCGGGTGCTCTAACCATTAGACCACCACTCCCCACTGGTTGAATGAATGCACTGGCATAGAAAAAATTAGGTGAGAATGTAAATAATTTAGGCCAATCTAGTTCATGATTACTGTAGGCGTTACATATTTAGAATCCTTTTTTTATCGCCGACCGACCCATTTTGTGCAAAGAAAATCTGAAACCAACTATCGGTAATACAAAATAAAAGATCTAAATGTAGCCATTTTTACAACTACAATATAAAGGAAGGCGAACCAACCTTCATCATTCCCTGTGCTGTGGCTGTCGGTGTCACCAAGCGATTCCAGTTCGCTCAAATCTGTCTTATTAAACAAATTCTCTAGGGTGGTGAAGTTGGTATCACCCTCATTATAGATGACTGGTGTATCGGAGAGCCCACGTTTCTTGATGACATCATGCAAGTGACTTCTTGTATTTCTCTAATGGCAGAGGTGATTTAATTCTTTCATTTCATTGCACACATCACATTGTACACAACAGGTGAGGTAAACAAAGTATCAACAAAGATGATAAAAGTGTAGCATTAATAATATTAGATCGTTCAACTATTTTAATACATTTTGTAGGAGAGAGTTGCTAGACAATTATGATAAGTATCTGGTAGGTGGCGCGGTTGGATTCAATTACAAAAATCATAATAGTTCAATTACAATTTCATTGTTTCAAACATAAATCACAATTACATAAAAAAAATCACATTTACAATTGCATCACTTAAAAAAATCAAACACAATTACAAGCTAAAAAAATCAATTACACTGCTTCATTAAGTGTCAGTTGCAATAGTTCATAGATTGGAACAACTACATTGTTTAATAAAAGAAAATTACATTTACCATTAATGCTAATCTTACACAGCGTATTACATGAATTCATGCATTCTTTCTGCCAATGTTTGGTCAATTACACTGTTATTGTAACAAATGTACTCCCATATCCATAATCCAATGTGTGATTGTGGTATAACTCGGTAGTAGAACATAACATAAAAGCCATTTTGAAAGATGTTATATACTGTAAAGTAACCAATTGCTTTAAGATGTCAAATAAGTTCAAACATGAGATTGTGCCTACATGTGTCATGGTTACTATGGTTACAAATATATGACGTAAGAACCTATGTTCCTTTTCAGGTGATTTAATAATAGTAATGGGAGGAATTTACATAGCGCCTGAAATAAGAATCCACTTAAAAGTTGAAGTATTAAAAATGCTCACTGGCGCTTTCCATAAATTGCATTAATTATGTATATGTTTAATTTTTTTAAAAACTGTAATTTAGAAGATCTGATTAAAACTCTTTATAAATTTGTACAAAAAGTAAAACATTACAATTATTAATATATCATTGACTGTATACTCTAGAAAGCGACATGATCAGTTTGCCTCACCGGTTTAGTGGTTGGTACATTCACCCCTTTCATTTGAAACACAAACGTATCCCTGTAGTCTTCAGTTGTCCTGGCAACAAGGTCGGAGGTCATCTCGTACTGAGATGCATTCAGCCTCCATAACACTTCACCATTTGTCCCATCAAGAACAAGTGTCTACAACATAGCAATAATACAAATAACTATTGATTTAAGACATAAAAGTACATAGAAATATACATTAAGTCCATAGAAAAAAAAAATATATAGATAAACAATAATGAATTATACACGTTAATAATAATCTTCTTAGATACAGCCTCAAAACATTGATGCTTGGCTCTACCTGCTATTGGTTTAATCATGCTTTTAGCTGTTGTTTCAATTAGTGTTGCACTGTGTATTTTCCAATCATATTCAGTGAAATAACAAAAGAAAAGAACAAATAACAAGAAATAAAGGCTTTTAGAGGCAGAGAAAATGAGACTAAGAGTGAATCTTTTCACAAATGCATTCTGCAATACGGTTTGTTCATCAAGTTACCATACCTGTTACCATGTCAACTAGTTTGTTCATAAAGTTACCATACTTGTTACCATGCCAACTAGAATGTTCATAAAGTTACCATACTTGTTACCATGCCAACTAGTTTGTTCATAAAGTTGCCATACTTGTTACCATGCTAACTAGAACCTAACTACGAAAGCATGTACAATGTAATTTTACATCTTGCCATAACAAACTCCAACAAGTCTCTTCAATCACTGATGCTACAACTGTAAGCCCTGTTTCCTTTATATGACTGTGTCTGATATTCTAATACCATGGTTGGCTGGGAAAATCACCCATTCCAGTAGCTGTGCATTAAACCCCTCATTCTTACCTGCGAGTAGAGGTACTTAGGCCATGAACCTTTATTCATGTGTAACATGAAGTCGAGCGTATCATCATCATTGAAGTATGCTGGTGCTAGAGCGCTGTAATATTTCAGTACAAAAATACGATGTCTGCAGAACAAATCTTGCAAATCTCCCATAAAATGTACTGCCTGTTTATCAGTCATATTTTGAAATGACTGGATTTTGAGACGATCACATGACAAAATGTTGGTATGAAACTTTAAAGTTCCCTCCTCAGTTCATTTACCCCCATCGAGAATCAGTTCATTACCCCCATCGTGAATCAAGTTCTTTCATGGTCAAATCTGTAGTGCGTGAATAGATAAAAAAACACGCACAGTTGGCTTAGTAAGAGTGCCAGCCTTTGTTAAAAAAACTTCATGTGATTGTAACATCAGCTAATTTGGGAAAGTGACAGTCAACGTGTGAATAAGCCATATGTCATAGTTCATAGAGGTGAAGCTACTTTTTCCCTTCACATATTGTACTGTATAACCAAATTTCAATGGAGCCCATTCAAAAATATTTTTTTACGATGATTTCATCAAAAGGAAGTTTTGCATAAATGAGTTAGCATGTGGAAGTGGATACTAGAGCTGGCATGTGGAAGTGGATACTAGAGCTGGTATGTGGAAATGGATACTAGAGCTGGCATGTGGAAGTGGATACTAGAGCTGGCATGTGGAAATGGATACTAGAGCTGGCATGTGGAAGTGGATACTAGAGCTGGCATGTGGAAGTGGATACTAGAGCTAGCATGTGGAAGTGGATACTAGAGCTAGCATGTGGAAGTGGATACTAGAGCTAGCATGTGGAAGTGGATTCTAGAGCTGCCATGTGAAAGTGGATACTAGAGATAGCATGTGGAAGTGGATACTAGAGTTGACAAGTGGAAGTGGATATTAGAGATAGCATGTGGAAGTGGATACTAGAGCTGGTATGTGGAAGTGGATACTAGAGCTGGCATGTGGAAGTGGATACTAGAGCTAGCATCTGGAAGTGAATACTAGAGCTAGCATGTGGAAGTGGATACTAGAGCTGGCATGTGGAAGTGGATACTATAGCTAGCATGTGGAAGTGGATACTAGAGCTGGCATATGGAAGTGGATACTAGAGCTACCATGTGGAAGTGGATACTAGAGCTGGCATGTGGAAGTGGATACTAGAGCTGGCATGTGGAAGTGGATACTAGAGCTAGCATCTGGAAGTGGATACTAGAGCTAGCATGTGGAAGTGGATACTAGAACTAGCATGTGGAAGTGGAAACTAGAGCTAGCATGTGGAAGTGGATACTAGAGCTGGCATGTGGAAGTGGATACTAGAGCTAGCATGTGGAAGTTGATACTAGAGCTAGCATGTGGAAGTGGATACTAGAGCTAGCATGTGGAAGTGGATACTACAGCTGGCATGTGGAAGTGAATAATAGAGCTGGCATGTGGAACTGGATACTAGAGCTGGCATCTGGAAGTGGATACTAGAGCTGGGATGTGGAAGTGGATACTAGAGCTAGCATGTGGAAGTGGATACTAGAGCTGGCATGTGGAAGTGGATACTAGAGCTAGCATGTGGAAGTGGATACTAGAGCTAGCATGTGGAAGTGGAAACTAGAGCTAGCATGTGGAAGTGGATACTAGAGCTTGCATGTGGAAGTGGATTCTAGAGCTGACATGTGGAAGTTGATACTAGAGCTAGCATCTGGAAGTGGATACTAGAGCTGGCATGTGGAAGTGGATACTACAGCTAGCATGAGGAAGTGGATACTAGAGCTGGCATGTGGAAGTGGATAATAGAGCTGGCATGTGGATACTAGAGCTTGCATGTGGAAGTGGATATTAGAGCTGACATGTGGTAGTGGATACTAGAGCTGGCATGTGGAAGTGGATACTAGAGCTGGCATGTGGAAGTGGATACTAGAGCTGGCATGTGGAAGTGAATACTAGAGCTGGCATGTGGAAGTGGATACTAGAGCTAGCATGTGGAAGTGGATACTAGAGCTAGCATGTGGAAGTGGATACTAGAGCTAGCATGTGGAAGTGGATACTAGAGCTAGCATGTGGAAGTGGACACTAGAGCTGGCATGTGGAAGTGGATACTAGAGCTGGCATGTGGAAGTGGATACTAGAGCTGGCATGTGGAAGTGGATACTAGAGCTACCATGTGGAAGTGGATACTAGAGCTGGCATGTTGAAGTGGATACTAGAGCTGGCATATGGAAGTGGATACTAGAGCTACCATGTGGAAGTGGATACTAGAGCTGGCATGTGGAAGTGGATACTAGAGCTGGCACGTGGAAGTGGATACTAGCGCTAGCATCTGGAAGTGGATACTAGAGCTAGCATGTGGAAGTGGATACTAGAACTAGCATGTGGAAGTGGAAACTAGAGCTAGCATGTGGAAGTGGATGCTAGAGCTGGCATGTGGAAGTGGATACTAGAGCTAGCATGTGGAAGTGGATACTAGAGCTAGCATGTGGAAGTGGATACTAGAGCTAGCATGTGGAAGTGGATACTAGAGCTGGCATGTGGAAGTGAATAATAGAGATGGCATGTGGAAGTGGATACTAGAGCTGGCATCTGGAAGTGGATACTAGAGCTGGCAAGTGGAAGTGGATACTAGAGCTAGCATGTGGAAGTGGATACTAGAGCTGCATGTGGAAGTGGATACTAGAGCTGGCATGTGGAAGTGGATACTAGAGCTAGCATCTGGAAGAGGATACTAGAACTAGCATGTGGAAGTGGATACTAGAGCTAGCATGTGGAAGTGGATACTAGAGCTGGCATGTGGAAGTCGATACTAGAGCTGGCATGTGGAAGTCGATACTAGAGCTACCATCTGGAAGTGGATACTAGAGCTAGCATGTGGAAGTGGATACTAGAGCTAGCATGTGGAAGTGGTTACTAGAGCTAGCATGTGGAAGTGGATACTAGAGCTAGCATGTGGAAGTGGATACTAGAGCCGGCATGTGGAAGTGAATACTAGAGCTGGCATGTGGAAGTGGATACTAGAGCTAGCATCTGGAAGTGGATATTAGAGCTAGCATGTGGAAGTGGATACTAGAGCTAGCATGTGGAAGTGGACACTAGAGCTAGCATGTGGAAGTGGATACTAGAGCTGGCATGTGGAAGTGGATACTAGAGCTAGCATGTGGAAGTGGACACTAGAGCTAGCATGTGGAAGTGGATACTAGAGCTAGCATGTGGAAGTGGATACTAGAGCTAGCATGTGGAAGTGGACACTAGAGCTGGCATGTGGAAGTGGATACTAGAGCTGGCATGTGGAAGTGGATACTAGAGTTGGCATATGGAAGTGGATACTAGAGCTAGCATCTGGAAGTGGATACTAGAGCTGGCAAGTGGAAGTGGATACCAGAGCTGGCATGTGGAAGTGGATACTAGAGCTGGTATGTGGAAGTGGATACTAGAGCTGGCATGTGGAAGTGGATACTAGAGATAGCATCTGGAAGTGAATACTAGAGCTATCATGTGGAAGTTGATACTAGAGCTGGCATGTGGAAGTGGATACTAGAGCTGGCATGTGGAAGTGGATACTAGAACTAGCATGTGGAAGTGGATACTAGAGCTGACATGTGGTAGTGGATACTAGAGCTGGCATGTGGAAGTGGATACTAGAGCTAGCATGTGGAAGTGGATACTAGAGCTAGCATGTGGTAGTTGATACTAGAGCTGGCATGTGGAAGTGGATACTATAGCTAGCATGTGGAAGTGGTTACTAGAGCTGGCATATGGAAGTGGATACTAGAGCTACCATGTGGAAGTGGATACTAGAGCTGGCATGTGGAAGTGGATACTAGAGCTGGCATGTGGAAGTGGATACTAGAGCTAGCATGTGGAAGTGGATACTAGAGCTAGCATGTGGAAGTGGATACTAGAAATAGCATGTGGAAGTGGAAACTAGAGCTAACATGTGGAAGTGGATACTAGAGCTGGCATGTGGAAGTGGATACTAGAGCTAGCATGTGGAAGTGGATACTAGAGCTGGCATGTGGAAGTGGATACTAGAGCTGGCATGTGGAAGTGGATACTAGAGTTGGCATGTGGAAGTGGATACTAGAGCTAGCATCTGGAAGTGGATACTAGAGCTAGCATGTGGAAGTGGATACTAGAGCTAGCATGTGGAAGTGGATACTAGAGCTGGCATGTGGAAGTGGATACTAGAGCTGGCATGTGGAAGTGGATACTAGAGCTGGCATGTGGAAGTGGATACTAGAGCTAGCATGTGGAAGTGGATACTAGAGCTGCCATGTGGAAGTGGATACTAGAGCTACCATGTGGAAGTGGATACTAGAGCTAGCATGTGGAAGTGGACACTAGAGCTAGCATGTGGAAGTGGATACTAGAGCTGGCATGTGGAAGTGGATACTAGAGCTAGCATGTGGAAGTGGACACTAGAGCTAGCATGTGGAAGTGGATACTAGAGCTAGCATGTGGAAGTGGATACTAGAGCTAGCATGTGGAAGTGGACACTAGAGCTGGCATGTGGAAGTGGATACTAGAGCTGGCATGTGGAAGTGGATACTAGAGCTGGCATCTGGAAGTGGATACTAGAGCTAGCATCTGGAAGTGGATACTAGAGCTAGCATGTGGAAGTGGATATGAGAGCTGGCATGTGGAAATGGATACTAGAGCTGGCATGTGGAAGTGGATACTAGAGGTGGCGTGTGGAAGTGGATACTAGAGGTAGCATCTGGAAATGGATACTAGAGCTGGCATGTGGAAGTGGATACTACAGCTAGCATGAGGAAGTGGATACTAGAGCTGGCATGTGGAAGTGGATAATAGAGCTGGCATGTGGATACTAGAGCTGGCATGTGGAAGTGGATACTAGAGCTAGCATGTGGAAGTGGATACTAGAGCTAGCATCTGGAAGTGGATACTAGAGCTAGCATGTGGAAGTGGATACTAGAGCTAGCATGTGGAAGTGGATACTAGAGCTGGCATGTGGAAGTGGATACTAGAGCTGGCATGTGGAAGTGGATACTAGAGCTGGCATGTGGAAGTGGATACTAGAGCTAGCATGTGGAAGTGGATACTAGAGCTGCCATGTGGAAGTGGATACTAGAGCTAGCATGTGGAAGTGGATACTAGAGCTATCATGTGGAAGTGGATACTAGAGCTGGCATGTGGAAGTGGATACTAGAGCTAGCATGTGGAAATGGATACTAGAGCTAGCATGTGGAAGTGGATACTAGAGCTGGCAAGTGGAAGTGGATACTAGAGCTGGCATGTGGAAGTGGATACTAGAGCTGGCATGTGGAAGTGGATACTAGAGCTGGCATGTGGAAGTGAATACTAGAGCTGGCATGTGGAAGTGGATACTAGAGCTAGCATCTGGAAGTGGATACTAGAGCTGCCATGTGGAAGTGGATACTAGAGCTAGCATGTGGAAGTGGACACTAGAGCTAGCATGTGGAAGTGGATACTAGAGCTGGCATGTGGAAGTGGATACTAGAGCTAGCATGTGGAAGTGGACACTAGAGCTAGCATGTGGAAGTGGATACTAGAGCTAGCATGTGGAAGTGGATACTAGAGCTAGCATGTGGAAGTGGACACTAGAGCTGGCATGTGGAAGTGGATACTAGAGCTGGCATGTGGAAGTGGATACTAGAGCTGGCATCTGGAAGTGGATACTAGAGCTAGCATCTGGAAGTGGATACTAGAGCTAGCATGTGGAAGTGGATACGAGAGCTGGCATGTGGAAATGGATACTAGAGCTGGCATGTGGAAGTGGATACTAGAGGTGGCGTGTGGAAGTGGATACTAGAGGTAGCATCTGGAAATGGATACTAGGGCTGGCATGTGGAAGTGGATACTACAGCTAGCATGAGGAAGTGGATACTAGAGCTGGCATGTGGAAGTGGATAATAGAGCTGGCATGTGGATACTAGAGCTTGCATGTGGAAGTGGATACTAGAGCTAGCATGTGGAAGTGGATACTAGAGCTGGCATGTGGAAGTGGATACTAGAGCTGGCATGTGGAAGTGGATACTAGAGTTGGCATGTGGAAGTGGATACTAGAGCTAGCATGTGGAAGTGGATACTAGAGCTAGCATGTGGAAGTGGATACTAGAGCTAGCATGTGGAAGTGGATACTAGAGCTGGCATGTGGAAGTGGATACTAGAGCTGGCATGTGGAAGTGGATACTAGAGCTGGCATGTGGAAGTGGTTACTAGAGCTAGCATGTGGAAGTGGATACTAGAGCTAGCATGTGGAAGTGGATACTAGAGCTGGCATGTGGAAGTGAATACTAGAGCTGGCATGTGGAAGTGGATACTAGAGCTAGCATCTGGAAGTGGATATTAGAGCTAGCATGTGGAAGTGGATACTAGAGCTAGCATGTGGAAGTGGACACTAGAGCTAGCATGTGGAAGTGGATACTAGAGCTGGCATGTGGAAGTGGATACTAGAGCTAGCATGTGGAAGTGGACACTAGAGCTAGCATGTGGAAGTGGATACTAGAGCTAGCATGTGGAAGTGGATACTAGAGCTAGCATGTGGAAGTGGACACTAGAGCTGGCATGTGGAAGTGGATACTAGAGCTGGCATGTGGAAGTGGATACTAGAGTTGGCATGTGGAAGTGGATACTAGAGCTAGCATCTGGAAGTGGATACTAGAGCTGGCAAGTGGAAGTGGATACCAGAGCTGGCATGTGGAAGTGGATACTAGAGCTGGTATGTGGAAGTGGATACTAGAGCTGGCATGTGGAAGTGGATACTAGAGCTAGCATCTGGAAGTGAATACTAGAGCTATCATGTGGAAGTTGATACTAGAGCTGGCATGTGGAAGTGGATACTAGAGCTGGCATGTGGAAGTGGATACTAGAACTAGCATGTGGAAGTGGATACTAGAGCTGACATGTGGTAGTGGATACTAGAGCTGGCATGTGGAAGTGGATACTAGAGCTAGCATGTGGAAGTGGATACTAGAGCTAACATGTGGTAGTTGATACTAGAGCTGGCATGTGGAAGTGGATACTATAGCTAGCATGTGGAAGTGGTTACTAGAGCTGGCATATGGAAGTGGATACTAGAGCTACCATGTGGAAGTGGATACTAGAGCTGGCATGTGGAAGTGGATACTAGAGCTGGCATGTGGAAGTGGATACTAGAGCTAGCATCTGGAAGTGGATACTAGAGCTAGCATGTGGAAGTGGATACTAGAACTAGCATGTGGAAGTGGAAACTAGAGCTAACATGTGGAAGTGGATACTAGAGCTGGCATGTGGAAGTGGATACTAGAGCTAGCATGTGGAAGTGGATACTAGAGCTGGCATGTGGAAGTGGATACTAGAGCTGGCATGTGGAAGTGGATACTAGAGTTGGCATGTGGAAGTGGATACTAGAGCTAGCATCTGGAAGTGGATACTAGAGCTAGCATGTGGAAGTGGATACTAGAGCTAGCATGTGGAAGTGGATACTAGAGCTAGCATGTGGAAGTGGATACTAGAGCTGGCATGTGGAAGTGGATACTAGAGCTAGCATGTGGAAGTGGATACTGGAGCTAGCATGTGGAAGTGGATACTAGAGCTGGCATGTGGAAGTGGATACTAGAGCTGGCATGTGGAAGTGGATACTAGAGCTAGCATGTGGAAGTGGATACTAGAGCTGCCATGTGGAAGTGTATACTAGAGCTAGCATGTGGAAGTGGATACTAGAGCTATCATGTGGAAGTGGATACTAGAGCTGGCATGTGGAAGTGGATACTAGAGCTAGCATGTGGAAATGGATACTAGAGCTAGCATGTGGAAGTGGATACTAGAGCTGGCAAGTGGAAGTGGATACTAGAGCTGGCATGTGGAAGTGGATACTAGAGCTGGCATGTGGAAGTGGATACTAGAGCTGGCATGTGGAAGTGAATACTAGAGCTGGCATGTGGAAGTGGATACTAGAGCTAGCATCTGGAAGTGGATACTAGAGCTGCCATGTGGAAGTGGATACTAGAGCTAGCATGTGGAAGTGGACACTAGAGCTAGCATGTGGAAGTGGATACTAGAGCTGGCATGTGGAAGTGGATACTAGAGCTAGCATGTGGAAGTGGACACTAGAGCTAGCATGTGGAAGTGGATACTAGAGCTAGCATGTGGAAGTGGATACTAGAGCTAGCATGTGGAAGTGGACACTAGAGCTGGCATGTGGAAGTGGATACTAGAGCTGGCATGTGGAAGTGGATACTAGAGCTGGCATCTGGAAGTGGATACTAGAGCTAGCATCTGGAAGTGGATACTAGAGCTAGCATGTGGAAGTGGATACGAGAGCTGGCATGTGGAAATGGATACTAGAGCTGGCATGTGGAAGTGGATACTAGAGGTGGCGTGTGGAAGTGGATACTAGAGGTAGCATCTGGAAATGGATACTAGAGCTGGCATGTGGAAGTGGATACTACAGCTAGCATGAGGAAGTGGATACTAGAGCTGGCATGTGGAAGTGGATAATAGAGCTGGCATGTGGATACTAGAGCTTGCATGTGGAAGTGGATACTAGAGCTAGCATGTGGAAGTGGATACTAGAGCTGGCATGTGGAAGTGGATACTAGAGCTGGCATGTGGAAGTGGATACTAGAGTTGGCATGTGGAAGTGGATACTAGAGCTAGCATCTGGAAGTGGATACTAGAGCTAGCATGTGGAAGTGGATACTAGAGCTAGCATGTGGAAGTGGATAGTAGAGCTGGCATGTGGAAGTGGATACTAGAGCTGGCATGTGGAAGTGGATACTAGAGCTGGCATGTGGAAGTGGATACTAGAGCTAGCATGTGGAAGTGGATACTAGAGCTGCCATGTGGAAGTGGATACTAGAGCTAGCATGTGGAAGTGGATACTAGAGCTATCATGTGGAAGTGGATACTAGAGCTGGCATGTGGAAGTGGATACTAGAGCTAGCATGTGGAAATGGATACTAGAGCTAGCATGTGGAAGTGGATACTAGAGCTGGCAAGTGGAAGTGGATACTAGAGCTGGCATGTGGAAGTGGATACTAGAGCTGGCATGTGGAAGTGGATACTAGAGCTGGCATGTGGAAGTGGATACTAGAGCTGGCATGTGGAAGTGGATACTAGAGCTAGCATCTGGAAGTGGATACTAGAGCTACCATGTGGAAGTGGATACTAGAGCTAGCATGTGGAAGTGGACACTAGAGCTAGCATGTGGAAGTGGATACTAGAGCTGGCATGTGGAAGTGGATACTAGAGCTAGCATGTGGAAGTGGACACTAGAGCTAGCATGTGGAAGTGGATACTAGAGCTAGCATGTGGAAGTGGATACTAGAGCTAGCATGTGGAAGTGGACACTAGAGCTGGCATGTGGAAGTGGATACTAGAGCTGGCATGTGGAAGTGGATACTAGAGCTGGCATCTGGAAGTGGATACTAGAGCTAGCATCTGGAAGTGGATACTAGAGCTAGCATGTGGAAGTGGATACGAGAGCTGGCATGTGGAAGTGGATACTAGAGCTGGCATGTGGAAGTGGATACTAGAGGTGGCGTGTGGAAGTGGATACTAGAGGTAGCATCTGGAAATGGATACTAGAGCTGGCATGTGGAAGTGGATACTAGAGCTGGCATGTGGAAGTGGATAATAGAGCTAGCATGTGGAAGTGGATAGAGCTGGCATGTGGAAGTGGATACTAGAGCTGGCATGTGGAAGTGGATAGTAGAGCTAGCATCTGGAAGTGGATACTAGAGCTGGCATGTGGAAGGGATACTAGGACTAGATAGGTTTTATTTTTTGTGAAATGATTCTAAAAGTCATCCAGTCACATACATGCATGCACGCACACAAGCTAGCATGCATGCACCCACACCACACACACACACACACCACACATAGACAACAATTCATACATTTGTTTCCACATATCTACCTGTAAGATTCAAATTCCGGGAACTGTGTTGACCACATAATTTCCAGAGTTTCGCCATCAAACAGCTGTATTGTGCCATCGTACGCAGACATCATAATGTCATGGATGCCATCATTATTCATGTCAACCAGCGTCGGTGTCACCATTACGCCTCTGGTATCACTCCTGTAATGTTAAAGCATATGTGTCAACATTACCTCTCTTTGGGGGATATACAGCCTTTTCTCTGTATCAATTTTTCAGCTAAAAAACCCATATTGTTTATTTTGGTGCAAATGAGGCTGTTCTAGGTATGTGTTATGCATTGTCTCACATTTGATTTCACATGTTCTCTTGCATGTGTTCACTGCGAATGAGAATGGCAAAACAAAGAACCTGTGAACCAGCTAAAAATCGGGGAAGGTGGAGTGCCGGAGGATATTTATAACTTTTCCATGAGCCTTTTTTTGCTTTTTCATGAGCAGGTTGAAAGAATTGACTTTGAATTATTGACACCAATGTTAAAGTTAGGAAAGCATGCATGTTTGGTGATGTTAGCTAAATAAACTCTTTGTATAACTTTGCATGTTTACTTTAAATCAATCTGTTAAAAACTAGAGCTAACAGCCAGTTTTTTAACACTCATAGCCACATCCAAGTGATATGTCAGAGGGGTGCCTATGCAGGAGAACAACAATATATAACAAAGTTCAGCATTTTCCCACAATATTTACAGAAATCTTATGGATGCCAAAATCTTGTTGAGGTTTACTGGCCCTGGTCAGTATATTTATATATCTAATGGACGATCATACCTTGAATCATATCTTGAAAGGGTTTGGGGCAGGGAGCCTCCTGGCTCATATATAGCCCCCCAATCAGTGGTTATGGCAGTAATTTTGATATTTTGTTTTGAAATTGTTTACTGTTAGTTGACACAATCGCTTGGTAGGGTATTCCATGGCTTGATTACTCGCTGTGGAAAGAACTTGTGGCGTGCATCTAGTCGACTGTGGTGTCAAACTATTGACTTGTGGTGTCTTCCTGGGCGGGGGGTATGGATTAGCTCGACTATTCTATTAGTGTCTATGTCAGTAAATCCATTAATAATCTTGAAAACTTCAAGCATATCAGCCCTTTTCCTCCAGTCTTGTAGAGACAGGAGGCCACACTTTCACAATCTTAGATAATATGGGAGCTTAGAGATTCCAGTGATCATCTTAATGGCCCTCCTCTGGACACTTTCTAATTTGTTGATATCTTTCTGAAGATGTTGGCAGTTTTCCATGATGGGTCGGACCAAGGTGATGTATAAGTTTTTGATGTTTTTCATGCTTTTGTCTGTGTAGGTCCTACGAATACGATACACACTATGTGGCTATGAATTGCACACCAAACCACCGAGCCATCAAATCAATTGCAACTCTACTAAAGAAGTATCTCTTACCTGTAAATTACAAAAACACCATTTTTGAGAGGGCGCACTTTGTCCTTCCAACCTGTGTAGCTGCCCTTGGTGTTGGGAATTGGGGTTGAACTGGGTAGCTCCTTGACGTATCGGTACAGGTCTGGCACAGAGATTCCCAACAAATCACCTGCAACATGTGTTTCTAGGCTAAATATACCAAAGTCTCTTAGAACTAGCAACTGAACTTTATAATAGCATTGTCCTATATAGCCCCCGTATCTGCCTAGACAAGACACTCATGGCACCTACTCCATTATCAGAGCTAGTTTTAGGCAGCAGCTGATGCAAAGCCCTTATGGGATTTTGTAGATCGAGACCACTGGATCTGTGAGTCCAAGACAGGCTTTTTTTCACTTCCCTGTGTGGGATCTTTTACTTCCCCTGGAACAGACACCATGCATGTCGGTGTCGTGCTTCCATTTTTTGGCCGTCAAATACTATCAGCTTGCGCTAGCTGGTAGTTGCCAATAATAGATCCTGTGTATATATATATATATATATATATATATATATGTATATATATAAAACATTGAACTATAACAGAGAATGTCAACCATGGGAAATAATGGAAGAATTTCCACTTTCCTAGCAGGGTGATAACCAACCAGTCTACACACCTAGCAGGCTGATAACCAACCAGTCTACACACCTAGCAGGCTGATAACCAACCAGTCTACACACCTAGCAGGCTGATAACCAACCAGTCTACACACTTAGCCAGCTGATAACCCACCAGTACACACACCTAGCAGGCTGATAACCAACCAGTATACACACCTAATAGGCTGATAACCAACCAGTCTACACACTTAGTAGGCTGATAACCAACCAGTATACACACCTAGCAGGCTGAAAACCAACCAATATACACACCTAGCAGGCTGATAACCAACCAGTATACACACCTAGCAGGCTGATAACCAACCAGTATACACACCTAGCAGGCTGATAACCAACCAATACACACACCTAGCAGGCTGATAACCAACCAGTCTACACATCCAGCAGGCTGATAATGGTGGTACAGTACTAGTGAGCACTACGAACAATACATAGTTACCTCTGGCAGTTTCACCGCCTTGTCCATACAACACGTACTGAGAGCCGTCCTTGGTGGTGTGTAGAGCTGGAGACATGTACGTTTCCTTGTACCGCGACATGTTTAGAAAGCGGCCCAGAGAGTGGCCTGTACGGCCGTTCACAAGGACCAGCCGACCTGCAAGTCTCCTGAGAACCTGAAGCAATCACAAGATAAGATAGTTCACACAAACATCTGGGTCCGGAGAATCACATCAGCAAAGAGGGTGGACGGAAGAAGGACGAATGACCTGAGGGAAACAATTGGGATGCAGTTCAACTTAACGGGTAACATAGTAAGCCAGATGGTGTGGGCAGGTGCAGAGGTGGTGAAACAGCAAGGTCGCAGGAATAGGGGTCAGACCACAATTAAGATGGGAAGACTGCATTAAGAGGGATGTAGGAAAGGTGGAGGAGGGTGACAAGTGGAGGGAGAAGGCTGTTGAAAGGGAGCAGTGGAAAATGACAATAACCAAAGTAGTGCAGCTGTACTAAAATTATTTGGCCTCAGTGCCGCCTCACACCTTTATAGGGAACCCAGAGGAAGAACAACATCATATTTTATGCAGAAGAAAGAAAAAAAAAATCAACGACCAGTACCGATGCAGCCTTCCCTGGGACCTCAGGTACAAAGAGATAGGAAACAATGTTATATAACAGGTAGTTCCTACCATTGTTAATTACTGACAAACATAATGAATATTTAAAGTATTGATACTATAATTTAAAACCATGTCTAACCTTTGCCTTAAATTGGGGATCGCCGCCATGCGACAGCAATACCTCTGGCACGCCATCTTGTGTGAAGTCTGGCATGATAAGAACGTTGTAGAAGTTCCATGTGCGGTGTATTACGCCATCATCGATGCTCCACAGAATAGTACCTGCAGCACATATTGAATATACAACAGCAGCACATTCAATATACCTGTGCACAAGGCCCTATAGCACATTCAATATGCCTGCAGAACATTAGCACATGTCATATACATGCAAAACATTAACACATCTAGAATACCTGCAGAACATTAGCACATTGGATATACTTGCAGAACATTATATATGCCTGCAGCACATTCAATCAAATAAAAAATGTAACATTTATAAGGCTCCATTCCATCAGTCGTTGCTCATGGCAATGCCGTACATGTTCTCAAAAAGTTGCCTTAAGACATGTTGTTAGTGTCGATGTCAGTTGTCATGTTGTTAGTGTCGATGCCAGTTGTCATGTTGTTAGTGTCGATGTCAGTTGTCATGTTGTTAGTGTTGATGTCAGTTGTCATGTTGTTGGTGTTGATGTCAGCTGTCATGTTGTTAGTGTCAATGTCAGTTGTCATGTTGTTAGTGTCGATGTCAGTTGTCATGTTGTTAGTGTTGATGCCAGTTGTCATGTTGTTAGTGTCGATGTCAGCTGTCAAGTTGTTAGTGTCGATGTCAGCTGTCATGTTGTTAGTGTCGATGTCAGTTGTCATGTTGTTAGTGTCGATGTCAGCTGTCATGTTGTTAGTGTCGATGTCAGTTGTCATGTTGTTAGTGTTGATGTCAGCTGTCATGTTGCTAGTGTCGATGTCAGCTGTCATGTTGTTAGTGTCGATGTCAGTTGTCATGGCATAAATATGAGTAATTTGTGAAAAGTGTAGACCTACACTATTATAAGCTATTATTGTACAAAACTCCCAGAGACTCACCGTTTCGAGGGTTAAACGCCACTGCTGTACCCACCCGGCCCGCAGCAATGCAGTCTAGTTTGCCGTCTCCATCGATGTCGATGTTATTACAGTTTAACTCAAATGGAGCCATGAAGAGTGAAGTTCGCCACAGTTCCTTCCCATCATAACCGCGTAGGGCAATAATCTGCCCAGCACAGGGATATGGAGCCCCTGCAATGTAGGATAAACAATGCCTAAGTGTCAACTTTACAGGTAAAGTTCAGTGTCCCTCCTCAATAAAAATTTTTTTTGTCTTGTTTCAGAAGGATTTCACAAAAATCAAACCTATCTAATATCTGCTAGTTTATTTGTGAAACACGTTATTTAGTTTAGTTAAAATCATTGGACGAATCAGTTGTTTTTGGTTCAGCCAAACCAAAATAATAAAAAAATGCAAAAGTGGCTATGTCTAGCCCGCCTCTATATTAAAAATAATAAATAAATTCTTTCTGACTGGGCCTAGTTGACATTAAGTGAAAAGTGGCAATAGTGGCTCTAGCTCTGTACTTATACAGTAGAACCCTAGATGAACGACTACCCTGATCAGCGACCACCTGCCTTTCCCGACTGTTTTTTCAATAACGGACTACGACCACTTTATAAATGACCCCTCGCCAAACATGACCAACGCAATTCGAATTTTACCCCTGATGAACGACTATCCGATAGGTTGCAGCACACTTTTATTATGTGAATTTCGCAACGAAGAGAAATTGCGAGAGAAGATGTCGAGTCGAAAGCGGAAGATTTTAACTTTGGAAGATCGTGTGAAAGTCGTCGAACGTTTGTCGAAAGGGGAGTCAGCTCGATCGATTGCACTGAGTCTCAACGTTGGAAAGACACAGGTGCTAACAATCGCGAAAGAAAAAGACGACATTTTGTGCTGCTGGAAAGACGGGAAAAATGGCGACCGCAAGTACGGCAAGTACGGCAAGAGAAAGTGTGCGTACGAAGACCTGAACGAGGCTGTATGGGGATGGTTTTGTGAAGCGCGCTAACGGAACATCCCCATATCTGGTGTCATGATCTAGGAGAAAGTTGTCTTGCTGTCTACGAACTATGGATACGACGACTTCACCGTATCGAACGGATGGCTCGACTGGTGGAAAGCCCGACACAACATCCGGCGCTCGGTCCTGAACGGCGAGAGTGCATATGTCTCGGAGGAAGCCGTGAGGAACTGGGGACAACGTCTGCCAGTCCTCTGTGATGGTTATGAAGCGAAGGACATCTTCAACGCAGATGTGACAGGAATGTTCTTCCGAGCGATGCCGACGGTGACGAAGGGCGATTCCTGCAACGGTGGGAAGAATGCGAAAGACCGAATCACAGTGCTGTTGGCAGCGAGTGCGACCGGCGAGAAACTGAAGCCGCTCGTCATCGGAAAGTCATCGGTTTGAAGTTGCATCGCTGGGCATCGACTACGACTTCATTAAGAAGGCATTGATGACAACGTCCATTTTCACTACATGGCTGAATCAGCTGAACAACACAATGAGGTTTGAACAGCATCGCATCCTCATGTTCGTTGACAACTGTGCAGCACATCCTGACGTACAGCTGTCGCATGTGAAGCTTGTGTTTCTTCCGCCAAACACAACCTCCAAGCTTCAGCCGTGCGATGCAGGAGTCATCCAAACGGTGAAGATGCAAGTCCTGCACCAGATGGATGTTGACGAGACCGGCACAGCACCTACACTTGCCAAGTCGGTTACAGTGTTGGATGCCATCATCTGGCTGAAGTCAGCTTGGGACATCCTGCAAGCCAGCACCATCGTAATGTGCTTCAGGAAATGCGGGTTTCACACCGACACTGAAGGTAAGTTTCTCATAAACTGCAATGTCACTGTTTTCCCCACTGTATTGATGCATATGATTTATTATTTTAATTTACAGCCCTGCACTTGATAGTCTTGTGGCATTTGGACTGTCAAGGAACAAAATGAAAGTGGTCGAGTTGTTATGCCAACTCAAGCACGAGCTTGAGTTGGAGCGCCTGGAGAAGTGCTCCAAGCAGATGGCCACTGGCGACTTCTTCTGCAAGAAGCAGTGAGGTTTGATGCGGGACACTGGACAAGAAGTGTAGTTTGATGCTGGACACTGCAGATAGTCACTGTGGATGAATGGTGTGGTTAGATGTAGGACACTGCACTGTATATATGTTTCTGCACATTTTATGCACTGTATATATGTTGTTTAGTTTTATTAAAGTTCTACCTGCGTTTTTGATGTACAAATGACTTGTGTTTTTATTTATAGGGCTGATACGTCAAAATAACTCAATCCCTCATGAGAGACCACCCCTCTTTTAAGACCGCTCCACTCCGATTTTGTGGGAGGTCTTAAATGGGGGGTTCTACTATGAAATGATGCTTTTCACATTTTCACAACTGACACAATCTAAAGATCAAAGTAAATTATTTTTATGATTTTAACAAAAGTGTGCACTCTTTCACGAAACTGATTGCATGTATTACTTAAACCAGTCATGTGCTACAGATCTGAACATAAACAAACCCGATTCATGATAAGCTACATAAATTGAGGATGGAGTTCCAACAACAAAAAAATAATGAAGAACCAGACCATGCACAAGACTCTTAAGTACACGCAAGCATGCACGCAAGCTTCAACATATGTTCGAATTCGGCATCACATATCTACTGCTAAAACAATATCGACAGCACTAAATAGTAGCCACCTTGACAATTGTAATTCACTACTAAATAACATTGCTAAAAGAGACTAAGCTCCAACAAGTACAAAATTGTCTGGCACGTGTGGTACTCAGGGCGCCTCGGTTTTCACCATCACTACCACTACTTAAACAGTTACGCTGGCTTCCTGTTACTTATCAAATTAATTTTAAGCTGTTCACTCTTACATATCGTGCTCTATCTACACAACAACCACCCTACTTGACTAGTGTCCTGCATCTTTAAAATATCCCTAGGCAGCCCAGATCATCAATTTCACAACTTATTGTGCCTAAAACAAAACTTAACTTAGACAAACGTGTTTTCTCTGATTGCATTTCCACCATAAATCTTTGATTGTCTCTCATTCTGGTAATGACTTTTGCGCATCCCTGTTCAAGATTATGCTTAATGATTCTGTTTTGTTGTGCTTCTGAACTAAGGTTCTTGAGGATATAGGCGCCATAGAAGTTAATTATTATTACTATTATTATGCATATAATAGTGTGTATCTTACCACTGTCTAAACACAGTTTCTTCATTTTTGCGATCGTGTCAATACTCGTAACATTTCCGAAATATTTTGTAGTGAACATTGCAAAGATGATGTCATCCCGACCGTCTTCATCTGCGTCCACCAGACGGACACATGATTCAGTGCCTGACAAAACATTAATACCGATACATTAGTGGTTTAGTGCAGTAAACATGGCAGGATACATTTCAGAGCTATTTAATTAACAGGAGAAAACAAAATCAGATGATAAAAAATCATCCTGTTCCTGAATTTGATAAGTTGACAAGAACATTTATAAAATTTCTTAGTCGACTCATCAAAGCACATTAAAGGGGAAGTTATATGTGTAATGTGTATTATCATGTAATATCATGTCATATTTAATAAATAAATTATCATTATTTTGTATGCATATACGGTATTCAAAATGTTTACATTTTGTCGAAATAATTAATCTATGCAATAAATAACATGTTTTATAGTCTCACAAAAATATCCTGTACACACCGTGATAAACTTGCCATGAAATATAGGATTTTAGTATGTCAATACAGATCACAATTGTGTCCTTTGAAAAGGCACAGACTCACCATGTTCTCGAAGCAGCACTGTCCACTCAGACGTCTCGTTAAACTTGCCCTTCTGCAAGTGACCAGGGAGCAACGGGACATAGTTGGCATAGACAAGAACCACAAAGACAGTCAGAGCAGTCAGCAGAAAACCCAGGCTTATCACCCACCACCACACAGAGCTCTTGGCAGCCGTCTTGTAGCTGCCTGCCCCCTTCACACTGATGACTGGATTTCTTTCAAACAGGACGCTGTCGTTGTCATCAGTGTCTGAATCGTTGCTCGACCTCGACATTAACACCTCGCGCTCCGGCTCGTAGCCTGTCATTTTCCCTGTAAACAACAATAATGCAAGTAGGCCTACATCTGTGGAACATAATTCTATTCCACAATCAAAATATAGCTAAAATGATGGCAGAAAATATTTTTTCACCACACCACACGTGCCAACCCTGAGTGGTGCACACCTGTACAACCGGTCACAGAAATCTGTAAAAACCGCAAATGAACCCATGTTATCTACAGGTTCGCCAGGCAAGTTCAGAAGGAGCTCGCCATGCAAACTGGAACATATTTCAAGATTGGATCTTGAGAAACTGTCACTTCAGCACAGCTAAAATATTTGTGAGAGTTGCTCTTCATACATGTTTTGAATTGAAGAGGCTGTATCTGGTATCACAAGGTGTTCAAGATGCAGAAAACTGTAAGGAATGTGTCCTGCTCCTCTCTTGAGTTATAGTTAACCTGTAAGAGTTGGCAGACGTGGCACATAGTCACAAAGTACCGAGCACAAACAATGTGATTGACAAAGTGTTATAGCAGACAACTACACATTATTTGCAAAGTAAATGTGATCTAATTGTGAGAGCATGTACCCCTTAGAGAGTGTCATCATAGAGCACTCAAGTATGTAAGTAAAAAGCTGGATTTCTGGAAACACTTTATAATAAGTTTCTATATGCTCAATCACATGTCCTGAAGCAAATATTACATTTCCAGGCTCGTTAACACTATATTATAATATATGTATATGTAGGCTGTGGGTGGTAAGCTTATGCCTAAATTAAGAATAGACCACTGTAAGGCAAATTTGAAGATAAGATTGCGTTTATTACAGTTTAACTACTAAAATTATACAAAACCAAGTTTCTCAGTCCTTGCACAATTTGCACTACTGATCTAACTTCGGTACCTCGTCAAAGTATAAAATGTCAACCAAAAGTTCAAAATACAACCAAAAGCAAGAGCGTTAAGAACAACAATAAAAGGTGAAAGAACCGATGACATTGAACACAATAACAAAGACGACCCAAAAGACGACTTAAAAGATGTCTTAAAAGACGACTGGCTACAATCAGGAGTGGGCCAGGACTTGCGTTCGCCTGTACAAATACAAAACCGAACAAGTAAGCTATTTGCATACCATAGTGTCCAGTGTAAGATGACACATCAACATCTGTTAAATACCATAGTTCCAACACATTGGTGTTGTTCACAATATTGTCTGTAAAATACCTGTTATCTTATTCAGTACTAATATATAATCATACTTGTAGGTATTAATGTAATACTAGTACTCTACATGTAAAACACCCTTAATATTATAAATTCAACAGTCAACAATGTTGTCAATTTCACATGTGCATGCCCTGACTAGCCTAGCTGTCATTCCACTGTTGTTTACAAGCAAGTCTTGGACACTGCTCAACTTACAGGTCTCTAGGGAATACTCAAGATCAGTCCTCTCCCAGCCACCTCCTAGAGCAATTAATCAATGTAACTTCAAAGGGAGAGAAGGTACCAGACTGATCCTGGCTTAACTGTAGGGACAGTTACATAATACCTATATACATGCACAATTTATGCTTGCACCATGTCTATCACATTTTATAACATATTAACTATAGCAGTAGCACCACTAAACATGATCAAAACTTAACTTTCTAAAGGGATCTGTACATTTACCAGCTACTGACTGCAAGTGGTCACAATCTCATTAAGCCCTGTTGGGCATTCTTCCCTAAGGTCCAACAACCACTTATTCCTGATCTTCCACACATTAGTAATCAAAGTCACCACTAAGTAATTATAACTGATAAAGTAAATGCCTTGACATAAACAGATGGACAATTCTCTATCACACAGTATGATACAATTATAATTTGAAAACATTGCTTAATAAGGTAGAAAACATCATTTAGGGACTTACCAAAACAGAGTTGTCATTAACTGTAGAATCACGCCTGGCCCACTGGGGCAGGGCCCCTTCCACTGACCACACGTGACCCCTGTCTCTACAGTAAAATGTATGTTTAAACAACTGAATTATTAGTAATAAGACCAACAACCTACACAGTAAATACAACTAATTACAGCACAAATAATCATAGCAATAATAGTTCACTAACTATAATTATTCTCTAAATTACATTACATTACCCTGGGTGCTGCCATCATGTGGTGGGTAACTAAATTAATCGAACCAACAAGTGACTATGTCATATCTATCATATGAGTAAAATCAGGAGAAAGACAACTGTCAAAGTAAATGTATTCCTTTATGGGTCAGACCAAACCTTCGTGACAGACAGATTGAGTTGTTTCCAATCAAACAATTTAAGTGCCTGGCCTATCAGAATACACAAGTAGCTAATCTTTTCATAATATTCCTGTTCTCAGGTACTACAACATAAAGTTTTGTTTTTGAACTTCTCACAAAATTACCATGGGCGTACTCCATTTTGTATAGAAACAAATAGAATGTAACCTTGTTTATGGTCATTTTAAAAATAAAAATCAGTGATGACCCAATTTTTTGTATCTCTTACAAAATGTAAATGACCTTTGCAACAAAATTACAACCAGCACTCCAGGATAATTATGTCCAACATTAATTATGTCTACACACGTGTTAAGAAGTACTGCTAAATGTTGACATTAATTTTTTATGCAAATGCAGACCTTTTAAATTTGCAATTTTAAATAACGAGACAGACTTGCACTAAGCCATAGTGACTGATATATTCACCCTTCATAATAATTTAACGCCTCCTCCCACACCAAATCTGCAACTGAAAATAGCTGAGTACTGTCCTGTTTTTTATTTAATCTCCACCCCAGTAGCGAAGCGAACCCAAGTGTCAACTCATTTAAAAACCGTCTAGACAAACATTAGAGTACTAAATAATTTCTCTACAACTACAAAGCCGCCTTGCAAGGAAGTCGTAGAGCATTTCAAGGGAAAGTTAAAGATCTGACCACCGAGGCCACCACCTATGATCAGGCAGAACCCAAGTAAACGTAAGCAAGAAGCACTGTCTTGTAATAATCCAAGTCCCTGGAGTTATACGCCCCAACATTGTCATTGGCAACAAGCATGGACATGGTCAGTGACAGCGTCAACTTTGTCAAGTGCAAATACTATTACAAAACTAAGCCAACCATGATTTCGTCCCAGCAGACACCTGTACGCTGAAGATACGCGGAAACCTTACAACTTCCTGATTACACCAACTCATGCTTCAAATGCTGACACTGTCACTGACAGATTCATAGCCAGAGCAGAGTAGGCCGGGCCTAAGCGTCTGACAAGACACGCTTGACTGCCCCACTTGAGTGGGTTCGATCTGGGTCGCTTTTGCTGTTTGTTCAGTATAATTTCGTCAAGTTTGTCTCGGAATTAAGTTGTCACAAACCCGGACACTTTCTCGAAACGTCGGGTACCTAATCAGTAACAACTAACGTGGATTCACGGAAGTCAACTTGATTTGGAGGAGACGGATAAAGACAGCGTATTTTTATCGGATCGTCCCGGCCCGAGCCACAACTTGCACAAACACGGACAACCCTCCATTGCGGTCGTACCTACCATGTTCGTCGACCCAGAAGTTTGTTGACTTCTTAGACTTAAAGAAACTCATGTCGGCATTCACAAAGGAACTACTCAAGATGGCTAGCTTCTTTTACCACGAAGTTTCATTATGTTTTCCAAGCCAATCAAAAGTTGGGAAAGGTGGTTTTTTTCCCGAATGGAAATTATAGTGGCGGCACCTTCCGACAGACATTGTTGCACAATTGAAACTGGTTGGTTCTGTGCCCGCGGCAACTACCAAGTGTTTGCGTGATATTTGACAAGCTGTCTCGCATAATCTTCCAGTTTGAATTAATAGGTTGCGAGAATCTTGCCGTCCGAATACATATGTTTTTGAGACTATATGGAACATTATGAAATGTAATAAACGCACGCAGTAAACCGGTATTTCGTGTCTATAATCATTATTATGCGTGTATAACTATATAATTGTTTGACAATAACCATGCATGTATAAATATAAACTAATGACTTTTGTGATGAAAACCATAAATTCCCGTGCCTCCACCGTGCGTTGATTTTGTATAATAAGTCAACATCGTCCAATATTAGACGATAAACTTGCTCATAATCAATTATTTGGAGCACATTTCTTCTGCTTCTTGACTCCAATATGCAGATGGCCTATGTCACAGAATACACAATGTCATGTAATGCGGTTAGTGAGTGTCAGTTTTAAGTTTTATATTATTGGTGCGACACGTCATTGTAAATTAGTTGATTGTTTGCCCAGAGGGAACTACCCTACTGGGGCGTTCGACGACGCCTGGTGTTTCATCTTCCGGTATATGAGCTTCCATCTCTACAAGGCTCATTAACTCGATGTGCATGCATACGTTGTGTTGGAAGAGAAAAGTAATGCATGTATGGGAGAAAGAGAAAAGATGATATAGAAATACAATTTAATTTTATGTAGAAATACAATTTAAGGAGAAGAAAAGATGATAGTGTGAAAGATGCAATAAGTATTAATGTTAATGTGAATCACCTTTGTAAATGACTGGCGTGTTACCCAAACAAAGACAGTCCAGGATCTCACCAAGAGGAACAATCCCCCACTTCTCGGTAAACTTCCCGTGCAATGGAAGTTAAAAGCTCAACAACAACCATCTACATTGGTTACTGACTGTACCGTCTTCTCATAGTTGTACATTGCTTGCCAAGGGGCATGCAAAAAAACTAATATTCGACAAAAACTGTTGACCCGAGTATACATATTCCTTTATATGCAACAAAATACTGACACTTTTTTTAAGATCAAACAATTATTGTCGTTGCCCTCCTCTCTGTCCCTTGAGTCTGGGGTGAAACTGGCATCGGTACTGGTCGATTACTGATCCCGTTTCACTGCCGTCCCCATACTCCACCATCCATCGATCTCGTGCTCCACTCCCATCCAAATCTCGCGAAATTTCTCTTCATCATGTCGAACCATCTCAGTCGCAGTCTTCCTCTTCTCCTTCTACCTTCCATTGTGAACGCAGCCCCTCTCTTCGTCAACTGTTCCGCTTCCGCTCTTATCATATTACCAGCCCACTTTACCCAAATCCTCACCAGGTACCTTGAAAGTCTCTTTTACACCAACCACCTCCCTCAGTCCCACTTTCTTCGGTTGTCTGCTCTTGGCATTCCCTTAATTTCCTTCATTCCACGTTGCCTCAATTCACTCAGCTGTATAATTTGAAACCGAGTACATGCCTGGTGGAAGATTGTTTTGTGGGGATCGTTGTGACAGCAGAAACTGTGACCTGGAATGAACGAGCTGGTCAATCCGAATACCCCATACATCCATCCATCCATCCATCCATCCATCCACCCACCCACCCACCCACCCACCCACCCACCCACCCACCCACCCACCCACCCACCCACCCACCCACCCACCCAACCAACCAACCACCCACCCAACCACCCACCCACCCATCCACCCACCCACCCATCCATCCATCCATCCATCCACACATTGCTGTAGACCCCTGTAGGGAGTAAGCTACGACATTCCTGTCGTACACACTGCCTGGTCGGCGCCTCTCACGCGCACGACCGAGAAGCAGCAGAATCAGTGCAACATAGATAGAGATCACCACTTTGTGAAACCACGACATGTTACACATTTACCCCCTGTGTGAGATTTGTGTACTTTCCTGGCGTACATATCAGGTAGAAAGGACCAACGGCTTTAGTGTATCTTCTGAAATACACAGGCGGCGTTTGATTAACGAAATTGGCGAAAATTCGAAACGACAGCAGTTGGACTCGAACATTGGTCCTCGTTATCGAGAGTCAGGCGTTATAACCATCTCGCCACAGTATCCAATTCATGATGATACGAGCACATTCTCGATGTTAGCCAGGAGACACGGAGGAATATCTACGACACTTGGACCTCAAGAGTAAATTAAGCACAGCAAATTGTTCAACAAAAGAAGCATGGACAATACTGAAAGCTTTTATAGAGGAGGCAGTGAGTAAGTTTGTACAAAAGAAAGTCAGGAGGAACAAAAGCAACAAGCCACTATGATGGAACAAAGAGATCTACAGAACTAGGACAAACAAACTGAGATGGTGGAACAGATACAAATATCCTCTAAGATTATATAGAGTTCAAGAGAGCAGAACGCAAAGCAGCAAGACTGGCCATCAAACAAAGACGAAACGTTAAGGGAAAATAGCAGATAACATCAAACAAGATCAAAAGTTTTTCTACAAGTATGATATATCACAACTAAAAGTGAAAGAAACGTTAACACCAACTGAAGATGAACAAGGTAACATAGTTATCAACTATAACCTCAAGACGGCAACAACATTTAATAATCATTTCGTGACATAGTTCACTCAGGAGAATCTAGACAGAATTCCACACCCGGTTAAGATGTTTTCACTTTTGAGGAGTCGATGATATGCAATGAACTAAAGAAGCTAAATGCATCCAAATCTCCTTGAACAGATCATATTTTCCCAATTGTTCTAAACAGATGTGCTGAAGAACTAGCCGGGCCATTAAATGCATTGTTTACAAAAAGCTTTCAAAGTGGTCAGGTACCACAATACTTGCTTGAAGCAAATGCCATTCCAACTTACAAGAAAGGACACCATTCCAAGCCAGGAAACTACCGACCAGTTATCTTAACCTTACAGATATGAAAGGTTATGGAGTTCTTCAAATGCCTGCACATTGGATACAACAACCCGAACTATGACTATTTTATGGGAGATGTACGTATAGAATCGATAGATATGGAAAAAGACCTAGGAGTACACATTCATAAATCACTGAAAGTAAAGGAGCAAGTAAACTACGTAGTCAAGAAAGTAAATAGAATACTAGGGACAATTCTTAGGACCTACACAGACAAAAGCATGAAAAAACATCCAAAACTTATACATCACCTTGGTCCGACCCATCATCGAAAACTGCCAACAGGCATGGTGCCCACATCTTCAGAAATATATAGACTATTAGAACGTGTCCAGAGGAGCGTCACTAAGATGATCACTGGAATCTCTAAGCTCCCATATTATCTAAGATTGTGAAAGTTTGGCCTCCTGTCTCTACAAGATAGGAGGAAAAGGGCCGATATGCTTGAAGTTTTCAAGATTATTAATGGATTTACTGACATAGACACTGAGAGAATATTCAAGCTAATCCACACCCCCCGCCCAGGAAGACACCACAAATCAATAGTTCGATACCACAGCCGACTAGATGCATGCCACAAGTTATTTTTACAGCGAGTAATCAAGCCATGGAATACCTTACCAAGCAATGTTGTCAATGTACTAACAGTAAACAATTTCAAAACAAAATATCAAAATTACTGCCATAACCATTGATTGGGGGTCTATATAGAAGCCAGAATGCTCCCTGCCCCAAACCCTTTCAAGGTATGATTCAAGGTAATAACGTATCCGTTACAAGCAAAATTGTATAAGCAGTGAATAGGTGGTCTGTTCGTTTGACTACCGAGTCTGCATTTAAATGATAACGCACTTTGTGCATGTAACGAACACAGTGTTTTCTACTGCGCCTGCAATTACAATGTGACAATTCCTTCCTGTAACAATACAATGAAAAGATTGACACTGTACACTTGCGGTCAAGATTCACTCGCTAGGTAGGTTGATATCCAGATCGTCTGGTGCTTCTGAGAAGTCCGTTCGATATGTTGTATGAAACTGAAACCATTGGTAATTCGAGGATATTTTCGCTTGTCTACTGCGCCTGCAGTTAAACAGTGATATTTCCTACCTGTGACAACTACAATTCAAAGACTGGCAGTGACACTGTTGCAACCCAGATACACAATTAAAACAACCCAAGACAATATATGATATCGCTAATAAAAGCCTCCGCTACATTTACACAGGAAATTCGTATCGTGTCTTCCACTCACATAGCACTCGAACAACTCCTTGCCTTCTGACTCTATATCCATTATACACTTACGCCAAGACTTGATGATGTCTCAACAAATGGGTTTATGTATCCCAACTAAAATATTTGTTTAAGCGTCATCTCCAGCAGGCGTCGGCTTAGCAATATTTATGGGTTGCCGCATACGTTGGAAACCCGACGGGTGCTGGCGTGACGTTTTGGTGACTATATCCACAACAATCGTATTTTCATGACAACTGTTGCAAATTATACCACAAGAAAAATTTTTTAACACATAATATTTAAATAAATTTACATCAGTTTTGAAGATTGAAGAATTGTAAAGAAATATTTAACAACAAGATAAGTATCTAATACTGACTACATAAGTTACATATATCATTGAAGTGTGACGTTGGACACCGGACTATTCCCTTTATAAAAACATCCTATTTTCAGAGTCTGTTACTATACTCAAATAAATAAAGACATCAGAAAAAGAAAGTCTTATCAGCCATCCCATCAAACTAATGCTAAGAATCATACTCAACTGGCTCAAAGGCAAAGCAGAAGAACTGCTACCAGAAGAACAAGCAGGCTTCCGGCCGAAAAGAAGCACAAACGAACAAATATTCAAAATGAGACTGTTAATCGAGAAACACGTTTATCACCATCAAGACTTATATCACAATTTCATCGACTTCAAAAAGGCATGTGACCATGTGTGGCACAAACGACTATGGCGAGTAATGCGAAGCTATAGCATTCACAAAGGACTAGTTAAACTACTTGAATTGGTATATCGACCTTCAACGAGTGCAGTGCTACACGAAGGAGAAATTATACAATCATTTCGAACATCGATCAGAGTATATGCCATGGATGCCTTTTGTCGCCAGTGCTGTTCAACTTATACCTTGAAAATATCATGCAAGGAACTCTACACAACGTCAGTGGCACGTTATCGATAAACAGTAGAGAGATCAGCAACCTCCGATTCTCAGATGACATTGACCTAATAGCTGAGGAGGAGCTACAAGAACTTGCAACAACATTGGAAAGGAGAGCGCGAGTAGTTATTGTAAGTTTTTGGGACCTAAAATCCGGTGACCATGTGTCTGAACGACTTCCGGTTGCGCGCGCAGCACACAAGAGCGCCCCCTGGCGGCTGTTGGAACACCAAAAACCGTGCGCAGCGCCCCCTAGCGATTAAAGCGAACCGTAGTTCTGACCCTAATCCCATGTCGACGGAGTCTCGCATAGTAGGTGACAGTGTCGCACCTTTGTTGCGAGCCCTCCCGGTTGGCGGAAGTCACGGCGAAACGGTATCCGATAGGTTCACTAACATTCACTACGTGCCTCTGTTGTACTCGCACTTCAAGTCGATCGAGATCGATATAAGAGACGACACCGGACGGCGCGTGCCATTCGAGTACGGTAGAGTGACCGTGACGCTTCATTTTCGACGGCGCAGGACCGGACTGTTCTGAAGATGAATTACAACGAGTATTACGCGCGTCAGGCGGGTGGTGCACTGTCCTACTTCGCCGGTGCCCAATACCAGCGGGGTCACGGACTAGGCAGTCTGTTCGGAGGTCTGCTGCGCAGCGCCATGCCACTCATCAAGAAAAGTGCCGTGGCGTTGGGAAAGGGGGCGTTGAAGACAGGCGTGCGCATAGCCGACGACGTCATGTCTGGACAGAGCATAAAAAAGGCAACCAAACGACGCGTCGCGGATGCCGGTAGGAATCTGATGCGTGGTCTTCTGGCCCCTGGCGTGCGACCTCGTAAACGTATAAAACGCGCGCCGGCGAAGAAAGGAGTCACTTTAGCAAAGAGACGACGCAAGAGACAGACGTCCGCGAAACGCGAAGCCGACATATTCGATAACGGCGATGGCTTTCGTACATAGACAGTCGTGCGAAGGGGTCAAGAGCGAGCTGGATCTCTTTACCGTACCCCCCACTCAGACCAGCATCATCGACAGTCACGTAGTGGAACATCAGCCCATGTCCTCTCTGGACTCGGGTGGACCGATAGAATTCCTCATACCCGGATCGGGCGACGATTACCTGGATCTCGCCAACACGATGCTGCACGTGCAGGCGAAGGTGACACGAGCCAACGGGGACCATCTCGACTTGGCCGACCCCGTGGGACCGGTGAATAACTGGCTGCATGCGCTGTTCAATCAAGTCGACCTCTACCTGAACGCCACGCTCGTGACCCCTTCGACCAACACGTATGCGTATCGCGCCTACATAGAGACGCTGCTGAGCTACGGTCCTGATGCCAAGGACACGCAACTGACGAGTCAGCTGTGGCACAAGGACACGGCCACTCGCATGGACGCCGTCGAGATAGCCGACGGACCCGCGGCTAACGAAGGGTTCGTGGCTCGACGAGAGAACATCGTAAGGAGTCGCATGGTCGATATGATGGGCCGTCTCCACGTGGATCTCTTTCTGCAGGATAAATTCCTCATCAACGGCGTCGATGTCAAGATACGACTAGTGCGTAGTAAGCCTGCTTTTGCACTTATGGCTGGTGGGATCAACCCCGATTACAAAATACAAATCGTCAATGCCGCCTTGTTTGCAAAGAAGGCCACCCTGAATCCGACCGTGCAGATGGCACACATCAAGGCTCTGGAGAAGAGCACGATCAAGTATCCGATGCGATCGGTCGAGTGCAAGGTGTACTCTATTCCTGCTGGCACTCGGTCGCACACGTACGAGAACCTGTTCCTCGGTACCCTGCCGAAACGTCTGGTGCTGTGCTGCATCGATAACGGTGCCTACAACGGCGTGTACGACAAGAATCAGTTTCACGCCAAGAACAACGCCATCAACTTCCACGCGGTGTACGTGGACGGACGACAGATACCCTCCAAACCTTGCCAGCCCAATTTCGCAGACGACCTCTTCGTCAGGAGCTACATGAGTATGTTCTCCTCGACCGGCAAGATGTGGCAGGACGAGGGGAACGGACTGACTCGCAGCGACTACCGACACGGCTACACCTTCTTCGGTTTCGACCTGACCCCCGACCAGTGCGACGGTCCCTGCTTCCATCTGGTACAAAAGGGCAACCTGCGCATAGAACTGCATTTCCGCAACGCGCTGCTGAACACCGTAAACGTCGTCGTCTACGCCGAGCTCGAGTCCGTGCTGGAAATCGACAAGAACCGCAACATCATCTACGACTACTGAGATGGACACCCTGCAGATCGCTAGACTACTGGCGATGGACCCGCGCGCCAGATCGATATTTCGCGGCGTCGTACCCAAAGACGGACTACCCACGACGATAGACGGCGCTCTGCCCGCGGCCTTCGTGTGCAACACCGACGACGGCGACGAACCGGGCGAACATTGGATAGCGCTGTACCTGGACGCCGACGGACGCGGCGATTACTTCTGCTCGTACGGTCTGCCGCCACGACACGCTGCGTTCCGCACCTTCCTGAACGAACATTGTTCCGATTGGACTCATAACAGCAAGAGGCTTCAGAGTCCTCTGTCTAACGTTTGTGGACAATATTGTGTTGCTTTTGTATTGCTTCGTTGTAACGGCATTCCGATGAGAACTGTTGTTAACATATTCGGCACCGATCTAGTAGCTAACGATTGCCGCGTATTTGATTGGCTTAAACAGCTGCGATAAGGTAGACTGTATTATCGCTCGTCATAGTAGTAGTAGTAGTAGTAGTAGTAGTAGTACATCGATCGAGCCTCTGGCGAGGTGGATGCACCACCCGTAAGCTCGCGACCTCTGGCGTGATGGTAAACATCCGCAAGTCACCTCGTCATCATCGATCACCCTCGAGCCTCTGGCGAGGTGGAGACACACCTAAGCTCGCGACCTCTGGCGCGATGGTCAACATCCGCAAGTCAAGTCATCATCACCATCATATTCATCATATTCATCGTAGTCGTAGTCGTAGTGGTGATATTACACGCTACCCTTGTTGTATCGTCATGCTGCTTGTGTTGTTCAATAAAATACGTGTGCACTCGTACCACACCGTGTTGCGTTGATTTCTCGTCTCCATTAGTCCATTTGATAATGACCCTATTCTTAATTGCTGCGTATGGGTCACTCCGTCAGGGTGCTCAGGGTTAACACCGCAAACGTCAACTGTGTTGGGTTACGACAGTTAGGGTTAGCTCCAGCAGTCGATAGGGGTTAGGGTTAGCACTCCAATCAAAAAGTTGGGGTTACGACGGTTAGGGTTAGCTCCAATCGCCAGGGGGCGCTCTAGGGTTATGCATAGGGTTATAGGTCGTCGCTAGGGGGCGCTTAGGATACCCAGAAGGCTCTGCGACCGGAAGTCACAGTGACCCTCCCTACTGGTCCCCTCTTTGGCTTGGTCTTTGGAGCACTATATCTACTAAGAACTCTTTGGAAACTTGCATTGTAACGGAAAAAGAACGTAATTTGTGCTGAATGTTCAATGCATATTTGGAAGTTACACAGAAAGTTCCCGACAACCAAAAATAGGTGTGATGTACAGTTAGGGTTTGATAAACAAAATGGGGGTAGTACGAACCTTTCACCAATCCACCATTTCACATAATGAATATTATACAGTGTGGATTATGTTTACGGAGGTTGTTTACCACGCACATACACACGCCACAGAAACGGTATATACGGACAAAAACACCCCGGATATCATTCCCCGGACAAAATCCCTTGGAAATAATCCCCCCGGATGTAATCCCCCGGACGTAATCACGCACCTAAATGACATCTAGCACAAAGTCCCGCTTCCTCACATAACTAAGAAGTAAAACACGCCGTTTAACTAATAACATTTATTTGTACTGGTCAATACTTAGGTACATATATTTTTTAATCGCGTGCAAATGTACAATTAATAACACAACTTATTTCCACCGTTATATATCTATGTGACCTCCATGTCGATGACTCACATACATAGCTCTGTTTGGTGTTGTCGAGTTATGCTTACTTTTAAGGTAAACTTGCGCAAAAACGAACGGTCCGTGGTAGACGATTAACGTGTCAGTGCTGCATACGTGATGGCATATGGGTCTTTGAGGATTCATCATAAAACTAGTTTTTGAAAAAGGGAAGGACACATATGCGACAACGACGCTTGCGCGGCGCTCTGGCTTAATGTGTTACATGAATAAAATACATACTGTTTTAATGCAAAAGGTTTTCGTTCGACTGTATTAATCTGGCGACTGAACGTTGCTTATTCACGGGCGAGATCCGGCTACTGCCCAACACGGAGACTTTTGCCTGCTGTGTTTTCCGCCTTATAGGGTAGCGATGTTTTCCGCCCTATAGGGTAGCGATGTTTTCCGCCTTATAGGGTAGCGATGCAGGAAGATTGAACCCAGGTTGTCTGGGCGGCACATTACGGGGAGTATCGTGAATGTACATTTTCTCAAAAAAAATAGTTGTATGAAAATGTTTCTCAATTTGTCATTAAAAGAGATTTGATTGGAAAGAAGCAAACATCATACCATTATTTAAAAAGGGTTCAAAAGATAAGTCAGCACATTACAGACCAGTGAGTTTAACGTCAGTGATTTTTAAATTATTAGAAAGTTTAATTAAAGATCAGATGGTGGACTTCCTTGTTATGCACAAATTATTAAATTCATCTCAACATGGATTCCTAAAAGCGATGTCATACTTAACAAATATTTTGTTTTTTGGAAGAAATCACTAAATGGATAGACGAGACATCGCCAATAGATATTATTTACTCAGAAAGCTTTTGATAAAGTGCCACATCAAATATTACTACTTAAATTAAAAGCCCATTGTATCGGGGATGTCATAATTGACTGGACAGAACAATGGCTGACTGACAGAAAACAGCGTGTTGTAGTAGATGTAGAGGTTTCAAATTGGAAATCAGTTTTCAGTGGGGTTCCACAAGGATCAGTATTAGGACCTCTATTATTCTTAATATATATCAGTGACTTGGACGACATTACAACAAGCAACGTACTGATACCATTGGGTAACAGTGATCATAATCAAATACATTTTAACATCAAAGTAGAATCCGAAAGTAAATTTTTTTTAACAAATATGTCATGTTTTTTTGGAAGAAATCACTAAGTGGATAGACGAGACCAGTAGATATTATCTACTTAGATTTTCAGAAAGCTTTTGACAAAGTGCCACATCAAATATTACTATGTAAATTAAAAGCCCATGGAATCGGCGATTGCATAATCGACTGGACAGAACAATGGCTGACTAACAGAAGACAGCGTGTTGTAGTATATGGAGAGGTTTCAAACTGGAAATCAGGTTTGAGTGGGGTACCACAAGGATAGGTTTTTGGACCTTTATTATTCTTAATATATATATATATATATATATATATATATATATATATATATATATATATATATATATATATATATATATATATATATATATATATATATATATATATATAAATTATTTGGGCAATAATATAACAAGCAATGCACTGAAAGTTGGAATAGGACTTAGGAATAACAATAAGTGCTGATATGAATTTTTCAATGGTATTGCATCTTCAAAAGGTAATCAAATTCTTGGTTTGATTAGGAAAAACAACACACAAGGAAAAAAGCTAATTATACCTCTGTATATAGCAATAGTTAGACCTCATTTAGAATACTGTATACAAGCGTGGATACCATATCGTAAGAAGGATATCGATGCGCTTGAACAAATACAGAGGATAGCAACTAAAATTATTCCAGAACTGAGAGACCTTAGTTACGAAGAACGCCTGAAAGAATATGGTTAAACAACCTTAGAGACAAGGAGGTTAAGAGGAGATCAGATTGAAGATTTTTATGATATTGAATGAGTATGAAAATATTGATAGAAACATGTTTTTCTCACTCAAGGAAGATAGTAGAACTAGAGGGCATGAAGTAAAATTAGTAAAGGATCAGTGCAGATTGGATATCAGGAAGTACTCGTTCTCAGAGGGAAAAAAATAAATGGAACAAATTGTCTACAGATTGTGTAACTGCTAGCAGCATGAATATGTTTAAAAACAAGGTTGACACATATCTCAGGAGGGCAGGTTACACGTAGATGAACATTGTTGGAATCTCGATAAGCCAATGGCTTCCTTGTCCACTTGCCATCTGGACCTTCTTGTTCAAGTTTTTAAATCACGTCGCAGAAAGATAAAAAACAAAATGTAGCGTTTTACTTAAGCTGAATCGTAACTTTGTACACGGTGCGAACTTGTCTGGCTCATTTTTTTTAATAATTGGTTCAATTGGACAATAAATAGCTGTCTCTAACATGTATGTGCTGCATTGACACTTATGCGTATGTCATATCTACTGGGGTTTGTTTCTGGTTGATATAATCAATGGTCAACAACATGTTTACTAACTCTCACTCGGTGTTAGCGTAAATAATAAAATTTACCCTGGCATCACCTGCACTAGATTAAGAAAGATCACAACGGGTTGTGCCTGTCTCGTTAAAGCAACCTGTGGCCAATTAATAGTGTCTACTGCGACGGAACCTCGGAAATAAGACCACATATGTGACTAGTGAAAAAGAGTTGTCTGTCCGAGTGGATCAGCAATGATGACGTCATATCATATTTAATTTTATTGTCAACGTGGCTATTGCGTCATGAGTGATGTGGCAATCTGAGCAGTTCCACATTGTAAACCGGTGAAGTTTAGGTGAGGTGCTCTTCCGTCTCAATTGTCAATACTGGTTATAGCCATTGCTACGTACTTAATCATAGTGGGTTGTTTAAATTATTACGAACTGTTCCGATACAGATGGGACGAACTGTCCAGTGTTGCGTGCGTTACGCAATGGCCTAATATTTGAACTGCCTCTAACGTCAGTGGGCGTTGCGGTGTTGGCGTGGAACACTGGAAACACTCCACACCTCAAGACATTTACTCAAGTGACTCGACGGTTGACTAACTGTGTGGTCTTTTCCTCTTCCTGCATTTTACGTTTTCCGGAGACAGCAACTGTGGGTTAATCAGAAAACAGGTGAGCACCTGACAAATTCTTGTTTTGCTATGTGTTATTCATTCTAGCGTGCTATGTTGGTTTAATAACGATGATCTGTAATGATTTTTATGCGTGGATATGGTACATATATACGCTGACAATTTGGCGTACTGATGCTTTAATTAGGCATGGCACTCGGTGTAGCGACATGAAGTTGACTATTCTGGTGAAATCTTAAAGGTGCCTCAAAACGATTTTTTAGCCAATCTCATTTCAAATTAATTTTGCGTAAAATTAAACGTACCTAGAATCCACTGCAAAACGCTAGCTCATTTGTACAACTTTTGTACATATTTTTTAAAATCATCAGACAAACTATTAAATGATTTAATGTTTGGTTAAACATTAATTAAAAGAAAAAATGGAAACACTAAAAACTCACGAATTTCACCGTTGTTGCAATGTGTTATTTCTGTCATGTGATATGCGAGATTTGTCAGGTGATCTGCGGCTTTGCTCCGCCCAGTGTGTACTATTTTGGATATCCACAATTTTGAGCCTATCTAGATCTAACGACTAAAATACATTATTTCGATGATTTGAACAAAAATTACGCATGTTTCTATTAAATCGACAGCGGACGTTACTTCAACTACTCACACACTACATATTTGGACACAAAAGAACCAAAGATGTTGCATGCATACATATTAAGGGTTTTAGTGTCTTTGCGTCGCGTCGTAGAGTATCAAACAAAATTTAACAAGATTGCCTTCCCAAACAACAAGTTCCAGATGGCAAGTGGACAAGGAAGCCATTTGCTTATCGAGAGTCCAAACATTTTTACATATATGTGTAGCCTGCCCTTATCAGATATCTGTCAATTCTATTGTTAAACATATTCACACTACTAGCATTAACACAATTATTTGGCAGTTTGTTCCATTCATTTATCACCCTCTGTGAGAAAGAGTACTTTCTCATGTCCAACCTACACTGCTCCTTAACTAATGCTGCTTTGTGTCCTCTGGTTCTACTGCCTTCTTTAAGTTTGAAGAACATATTCCTATCAACATCCTCATAACCGTTCACTATTTTAAACATTTCTATTTAGTCTCCTCTTAGTCTCCTGTTCTCTAGTTTTGTCAAACCACTTTATAATAAGCTTTTTTCGTAACTAAGGTCTCTCAATTCTGAAATCATTTTAGTTGCTCTTCGTTGTATTCTTTCTAGCTTGTCTATGTCCTTTTTACGATACTTCCTCCATGCTTGAATAAAATAATCCAAATGTGGTCTAACTATTGCTTTGTACAGGGATACAATTAGCTGTTTCTCATTAAACGTGATAGTTCTCCTAATTAGCCCTATAACTTGATTTCCTTTCGAAGCAGCAATCCGACATTGCTCTGAAACTTTCATGTCAGCACTAAATGTTACTCCACCTTTTCTCGTGTGGTTCTACTTAGTACAGCATCCCCCATTTTATATTCTTTGTCCATGTTTCCATGTCCTATTTGTATGCATTTACACTTCCCGAAATTGAATAACATTTGCCGTTTTCTGACCATTTAACTAATTTATCTAGATCATACTGTAAACTTTCTTTATCTCTAACATTCTTTGTTTATCTGTATCATTAGCAACCTTTCTGAATACTTTTGTGTCATCTGCAATTTTCGGTACTTTGCTAGATATGTCATCTTCCAAATCATTTATATATATTAAAAACAGTATAGGGCATAATACTGATCCCTGTGGTACCCCACTCAGAACATATTTCCAGTTTGAAATCTCACCATCTACTATTACTCTCTGACTTTTGTGTGTAAGCCACTATTCTATCCAGTTGATGACATCATTACCTATACCATGGGCTGTTAGTTTAAGTAACAATATTTGATGTGGCACTTTATCGAAAGCTTTCTGAAAATCTAAGTAGACAACATCCACTGGAGACCCGTCATGTACCGACTTTATAATTTCTTCCAAAAAACATAAAAGATTGGTTGACCTGAAGATTGTGTCGATTGCATAGCATTGGCCCAACGATGTTCACCCAACGCCAACTGTATGCCAACGGTATCATAGTTGGTCCAACGTTGGGCCAACACGGTCTTGCTATCTGGGTGGTTTTCTTACTCCATGTTTTGGTAACCAGGGTACCAATCGAGACATTAGCTCTTTCTCTCCCCTGAAGCACAGGTATACGAAACGCACACTTCGCTATATGTTCTGAGAGTGTTGGCAACTTCCCATACAGCTCGCTGTTTGTGCATGATATGCTGGTTCTTGTGAACATATTTGGTGGAAACCTTCATTCTGTCGTAGCACCTGTCTAATGTATGTGTTATAATCCATGCCTTAAACTACGGATATGCACTTCATGGGGCATTGCATGAAACTATAATAACGACTATTGTTTTGACTTAACACAAAGTTCACGTTGGTTGGTAGCCAATATACACAGTGGGCTGTCACGTGGAATTAATTGAAGAGGAACTGTTGTGAGGAAAAGAGCGGATGCGCTGGAGAGCGGGAGCGCGGGATATGGGGCAGTCGACGGGTGGTGGAGACGGCAGTGAAACGTCCGGCATCGGCGCCAACATCATATCCGGACTCAGGTATAAAGAGGAGAGAGACACTATGCATGGTGATCGTATATTATATCGTCCCAGATATGACAGCCACTCGTATCCAAGTGTGTTCGTTACTTTTGATGTTGACATTTTCGACAACGCCATTTCGCGGTTTCGAGGCGACATGAACTGATCGGCAGCGATGCGTCAACGTAGACAGTGGCATGGGTAGCATATAAAATATTTGTGGTAGTAAACACTATTTAAACTAGAAGCGCGGGGGGGGGGGTGTATTTAGAGATGCCTCAAGCAGGACAAGAGGCCACTAGTACACCAATAACAGTATGTCCGAAAAAACATGTCTGAAGCAGGTTATAGATGTGTGTGTTTAAATGCTAGACATTACAGATCCTGAATTAGGATTGACAGGATACGTAATGTTTAGGAGAGATCGAATAGGAAGAAGGGGAGGGGGAGTTATTTTATATGTTAAAGAATATATTCAGGCTTAAGAAATAAAATTAGAAAGCGACGCAGATTACGACGAAGCTGTTTCGTGCAAAATAGATTCAGGAAATAAAAAAAATAACTTGAATTAGTTTACCGAAGTCCAAACATTAACGAAGAGGATAACACAAAACTACAAAATGCTATAAATGAAGTTACTAAAGGGGAACGTATCATAATGGGAGATTTTAACCATCGACATATACAATGGAAATCTCTAGAGATTACAGGGGGTGAGGACCAACAATTTATATTTTTAATTCAGGAGAGCTTCTTTACTCAGCACGTGAGTAGTTATAGTGTCGGAACGACCAAGCCAAAGAGTAGCCCAGTATGGGAGGGAACTTCCGTTTCCGGTCGCAGAGCCTTCTGGGTATCGTGAGCGCCCCCTGGCGGCGACCCATATCCCTATGCATACCCCTAGAGCTAACCCTAACCGTCTAGAGCGCCCCCTGGCGACTGAATTTAATGGTCATTTTAATTTAAAATTTAATTTTTATTTTAAAATTTAATTTTAATTTCAAATTCATGCGCGCGCAGCCTCACAACCTTCTGGGTAGCCCGAGCGCCCCCTGGCGGGACCCGTAACCCTATCCGTAACCCTAGAACGCCCCCTGGCGATTGAATTGAATTTTAATCTTAATCTTAAAGGTAGGGTGGGTGTTCGTAAAACACATTTTTTTAATTATAAAATCGTGTTATTTAGTGTAAATTATATATACTGTAACATATGCCGACCGGCCAAACGTGTCGAAACGAAGAAGACGCAATTTTTAAATCGACGCTTCGACGCTTACAACACTCGACGTCGCTCGTCAGTGCACTTCCCGAACAGCTTTCGGCAAGTTCCGAGAAGGTCGCGACCCGAGGAGGCGGAGCTTGTATTATGTCAGCGCCTGTCACTGATAAGCAATGGCTTCCATAGTAACAGATGGTTCGTCAACGGAGTTGGAGGTACGTAATAGCACAAATTGTCGTAAATATTCTGTTTGTCACTGTGTCTGAGAAATTACTTTCGTTTGAGATTTGTTTTATTTCAACGATTGTTATCAACAAGCCGTGTCCGTCAAAAAGCATTCTATATTATTCTTACATTTGTTTTGTCCGATCTCGAGCGTGCCGTTGTCTATTACCTATATCGTATTACTAGCGTAATTAGGGACCTACATGTAATCATCAATTACCAGAAAAGACGTACGTGTAAGGCCTGTTTCGTGTATATTTTCTATCGGTTAAACCATATGTAATAAGTGTATATATGTCGTAATAGTTTTTGAAGTTGTTGACATCATTTTGGATTGCATGCATTCGTTTTCAGTTCCCATTTCGCGGAATAAGACTGGCGATTCTTTCGCGCATAACTGTTATAAAATAAAAGTAAATAAGACAGCACATTTTATTTTCTTGAGTGCTACGATCTTCTGTGAAAACTGTTGCATTTGTGTGTCCCACCACGGTAAACTTTTCCTTGTTTATAAATATTTGTTTTCTAAAGTGGTGATAAAATGTATGTCATAAACTGTATTGGTTATAAACGCAAATTTAGCACACAAAAAAAGAAGGGGTGCATGAAGAGGAAGCGGTGCAGAAAGAGGGCAGAGTGCATCGAGAGGAATGGGTGGCAGGAGGCGTCGACGTGGCAGAGCAAGTCTAGTTACACTGAACAGAGAAGACTGTGCACATAATGAGGAAACTGAGAAGCCAGAAAAAGGAGAGACTACAGGTAAAATTGTATTTATATGGAATTACACAATTGTAGTAACAAAAATGCAGCTGATAAAGGTCTCTATATTATTGTTTAGCCTCATTTGTGGTATTTTTATGCATGCAATAAACTGCGGTGACATAAATTATATCAAATTAATTATAAAGTGTAATAACTGAAAATTATATGTACCCAGTACAACTGAATTTTTACTTCATTACCCTAATTAACCATAATTAAGGATTTAATTCATTAGCGTAACATATTGCAAGTACATCTAACAAGGTGGGAGAAAGATGCTTTAAAATTATTAAATGAAGTTAAGTGTCATTATGTTGAATGAATTGTACAGTATTACTGTGACATGGATCTAGCACAATGCATTCTATAAGTACCGGTATACATAATTATGAACTACATGACACCTATTTGATAAATATCTACGCGATAGATGTAGCCAGATTACACTGACTGAACTTAAGCTGTCTGTATTGTACAAAGGTTAAGGGAGATCATTTACATGATGTGGACCTCTGCATGACATTAATTTGTTATTTTAACAACACTACATGACATCTGTATGTCACATAGATGACAAATGCATATTTGATAATATAATGCATATAATTACAGCCCCAATCACTCAGTGATAGGTAGTAATATTATTAGTCAATATAATTATGCAAGAAAATACAGGAAACAATATGTAGAATAGTTGTCACATAGTTTACAAACAATTAAAACACTTTTTTTATTATAATTTACATACAACATCAATGGTGATGATTTCATGTGTTGATCAACATTTAAAGTTCTGAGCCAAATATTATAGACAATAATAAGTGCATATAGTATCCCTGCAACCCTTTGCAACAGCAGCAATACCTGTGTGCTGTGTACTTGAAAAAATATGCAGATATGCCAAGTGTACCACTTTGGAAGTAGAACAGCTTTTCCAGCATTTTTACAACCTGCTTTCAAGCCAAAATGTACTAGCAACAAAATGTAATAGCAAACAGCAAAAACTATATGTTTACTCATTTTTAATCCAGATGTACCTGCACACCATCATTTCACTTTGAAAAGCACCAGAATGAAGTACATGCAATGTAAAATAAAAAAATTCCACACACCACAACCATTGAGCGAGGCCCCCAGCATCCGATTTTCACATACCACCCACAAATCATGGAAACCAGTACATTTACCACTTTTAGAGCAATTTTACAATACAAATTATAACAAACACATTATACTGATCACAATGAACACTCTTAATGACTCTGACCCTGTTTAGTAGCATTATGTCTCTGGCACAAAATATGCTGTTGAGTGTTTGACCTATATCTTACTTTCATATCAACATTATTTGCAACTGTTACAACAAATCAGACCTACAATGAATATAATATTCTCATAATATAATATATATGGCATCTTGTGGCAGTACAATTATTATGTATATATGTATGTATTCATGTAACCACACATGCACCTGTCATTTTATACAAACAGTACAGTTAAAATGCCTAAAATTTAATAATAATTATATATTTTCTACAGGAAATGGATTTACTGGTACTCGACCCTACAGTATTGACAATGGTGGGACGTGTTTGGTGTGCCAGCACGAAGGGACAATGATGCTAGGCAGCATTATGCATACCACCAGTTTGTTCTGTGGCGACATGGCAAGCTGGGAATAGGTAACCGCCATGTTATACTAAGCTGTTGTGTGTGGCAAATTGTGGCAAGTGAAAATGGACAATACATTGGGTTCAAAGTTGATAGATTAGGTTAAGTCATTACTTGTTAAACATGAATGCACATTCATACGCTTTGTGAAAAATTATCCAGACACACTATAAAGTTACCCATGACAGTTTTGAAACAACAGTGCTTTCATAAAAATTTTTACTTTTCAATTGTTTGATATTACACAACAAATACACAGGTTAAATGGCACGTTGATTACCTGTTCCTACCTTGCTTCTCTCCATTACATTGGGAACTAATGTCAACGACACGGTTAAGTCTTTGTAAATCGAGTACGATGCCTGGCAACTAGCTCAGATGTTGGTGGAGCAGGCACTGTTGCGATGTTGGGTGCAATGTTTCTGGGATTGTCAGGCTTGATTCCACGCTTCCTGGCTTTGGGCAATTCATCCTCTATGCATGCACAGATGATTGTCTCCTGCAGGCTGACAATGTACTCATAATGTTTCAGTCGCTGCTCTGGCAGAATTGTCCAGTTTTTCCGTCTTTTGTTGACTACCTTGTGGTAACTGTAAATTAACAAACAAACTTAATGATGTGTTATACAACAATTAATAACTCTTGTTAGGCAGGATAGCATTTGCAAGACATTCTCCATTCTACATGCTGGTGCTATGTACTGTTTCAACGTAAATAGCTAAATGATTTAACATAAATGTAATGTTATTGAAAATACTGGATACGAATGCATATGCATAACATGATATACACATGCTGTTTTTATGTTGCACTGTATTACTGGTTGTGTATTGCAACGCAATAAACCTCCCATTGGAAATATTAACATATTTGAATGATGTTTCTTTCTTTGTGTAAACAGCCATCTGAAACATTGTTTTAATCACTAATCACTACTTCTTTACAAAATACTAACTAACCCAAGGGGCTAAGTAGAAACATAATCGCTATTTGTGCTGTAATGGAATGTCATCATTGTTGTGTCTAACAACAATGTATACAAGCTATGCTTACACAGTGTGCCCTTTGCTGTTTGTCTGCAGTGGCAAATCTTTGTGCTTCTTCTATTGCTGCGAGGAAATTTCTTGCCCGATACACTGGGAAGCTGCAATAGATAAGTTTTAACTGTTATGTTTCATAAGCATGATCCAGTTGCCAATTCCACCGCTGGTGGACTTTGGAGCACGCACTGTGAACATGGACATTCCAGCTAAGTTTGTTATCAAGATGGACACCTAGGTATTTTTACTGACCGATCTGGGCAATTTCTTCACCATGGATAACAACAGGCAAGTGATCGGCAACAATACATTTAGCATCAAAAATCATCTCTTGAGTCTTACTAACATTGAGTTTGAGGTGGTTGTTGTCACACCAATGTACAAAGCTTTCAATTTCAGAAGTGTACATACTGATGTCAGAATCAGCATGTAACAGACTAAGAATAGCCGAATCATCAGAACATTTTATTATGTAGTTGTTAGTACTGCTGCTGGTACAGTCATTTGTATATAGAAAGTACAAAATCGGCAAACTGACACAACCTTGGGGTGCACCGTTATTTGTTACCACAGTTTAGGAAAGAGTCTGATTTACTTTAACAAGCTGCACCATGTCTGTTAGAAAAGAATGATACCACTTGATGATATATGGATTGACATTCATTTGTTTCAGCTTACTGAGCAGGGTGTGAGGTTGGATAAGGTTGAACGCCAAGCTAGTATATAAACAATAGTCTAGCATAAGCCTTGGGCTTGTCTAAGTGTTTCAAAATTAAATGGACAACAGTGTTGACAGCATCATATGTTCCTCTGCCATGCCTGTAGGCATATTGGAATGGGTTAAGATAGTCCTGAACGTCTAACCTCAGTTTACAAGCCACTAAGCAATCCAAACATTTCATGACAATTGATATAAGTGCAACAGGTCTGTAATCATTGTTTTCTTTTGGGCAAATTATCTTTGGTACAGAAGTAATATATGAGGTTTTCCAGAGTATTGGTACCCTGTGCCTATCGACCGAAAGTTGGAATATGGGGCACCAAGCCGGTGCCAGCTCCTCGGCAAATGTTTTCAATAAAAAAGCTGGAATGCCATCAGGACCAGTTGCTTTTCTACTACATACATGTTGGAAGACTTTAGTAACAACATCTACATCAATTTCAAGCCTATCAGCATTACTGACAAACACATCGCTGAGCACAGAATCACATCTACTGGAAGAGTCCTGAGTATCAAAACGTCTGTAAAATCATTCATTTCATCAGCAAAAGCCTGTTCATTTGTATATTTAGTTCTTTGCATTTATAATACAAGTTGAAATACTAAAACCAAACAAACAATAAATAAACACGATTACAGATCACCAGTGTTTGGTCACCTTTACTTTTTTGTTAGTGACACTTGAGAAGCCACTTTCAAAGCTGACTCAACCACTTGTCTAAGCCAGCTAAATGGCATGTCTAAACCAGAGTGGGTTGACGGCTCCAGTGATATATTTATTAAATCAATAAATATTATAACTTAATATTGTGTAAAAATATAATTATTTTTTTAATCATAAAATGTATTGTGCTCAAGTATCAGTGAAAATGTGCAAGAATGTACCTTTGTATTTAATATATGGTATTTGAATAACACAATGTTGTTACTATATTTCTCTGCGACTTTCTTAGGCAATTTGGTGACTTTATTTTCATTACTTTTTTCATGTAGCTTTATTTCCACGCACTATCCCTACATGTATATCAACATAGACAAATATTTAGTTGTATCTGTAACATACCTTAACCTTTCATTTAATAACTATTTTATTTGCATATTTCATGTCCCATGTTACAGTGGCCTACTTTCCATTTAGTGATGTGCCCATCAAATTGACGTTGGATGGTAGCAATGTGCATGCATGTAATGGGTTGTCCATAGTACAATCAAATAATTTATTTCCTAAATATGTGGTGAGTACCCATAATTGATAATGTTTATACTGTTTATATTCTATACTGTAGTTAAAGTTTATATAGTATATAAAATATTATTCACTTTTATTACCAGTTGCTTTCTGGATATTTTTTGTTGGTCAAATGCTGGTTTTTTGTCTGACATAGTTATATGAACATCTGTCCACATGCACAATTCACACCAGGAGGGCTGGTATATTACTGCCAGTCTGGGATGGTTTTACATTACAACCCACTTGGAGGCATTATGTTTAACAATGAGACAATGGATGTGTCAATGAGGCAGGGCAATACACAACACACAACACCATAGCAGATTGGACTGATGCTTATCTGTGTGCACTGATGGGACAGTAGTGACTCACTGAAGCTTCCAGTGTTGTTACAACAATGATTGCCTTTTAATGTAAAACAACCATTCTTCCATAACCGTTGTACATTATTCATCAGGCATTTTGTATAACAAAATGTGAATCCGAAAAGTGGAGGGTAGAAGGGAGTGGAGAAGAAGAAGACCGAGACTGAGATGGGAGGACTGCGTGAAGAGAGATTTAGTGGGAGGGGAATGGAGAATGAGGGTGAGGGATAGAGGGGAGTGGAGACAATTGGTGGAGACCGTAGTAAAACGAGACTAGTTATGAAGAAGGGGGAAATAAATCATCAACCAGTATCGGTGCCAGCCTCACCCGGACTACAGGGAAAAAGAGGAGAGCAACAACAATAACTAGTCTAAGCACATGGGTGAGTATTTGCTACACTAAGCCTATGCCATGGAGATTATCAACATGTGGGTGTGTGCGTGCGCACGGCTACAACAAATCAAATGGTGTCCTCGACCAGACCTGAGGCGGAAGTACTCGGTACTCGAGTAAATTTTTGAAAATACTCGTACTCATATAACTTATGTGTCAGGTACTCGTATTCATACTCAATGTACGCAGAATTTATGAGTACATCTGTGTACTTTTCAATATATACTATGAAAACTAATTTATTTGTAGTTAACAAAATGAAACTTTCCTGAAGTATTTCAATGTTCAATTTTTTTTTTAAATACTTTGTTTTGTTCTGTTTTATTACTCCCCTTGGCCCTTGCCCTTGCCATTCCTACACATAGCACACACCCTTTTTCCATAGCCAAAAAAAAGACAACATACAGCAACTTTTCCCAGTAAGAAACACCCTGTTAAGCAAACAATTGTTTAATTTAATTTATATTGTTGTAGCCTGTCGGGTTGCGTCGGTAGGATCGTAACGTTTGTTCCGTTACTTGTAATTAAAACGTTGCTATATTTTTACATTCCTCTCACATATATATGTTCATGAACGAATTACACATAAACCCACATTCTGGAAACAACTTAACTGGTGTTAAACCTGAATTGTGTGAAGGCACCACATACGACATAGCCATAGCCTAGGGCCGGGGCTCCGGGTATCGATCCGATGCCGATACTCGCGCTAGGCCTAGGATAGTAATAATAAGAAAATGTACTAACGTGTCGAATAGAATGTCTGCCACTTCACTGTCTTTCATTTTTAAGACAGTCTTCAGGCGATCCCAACGTCCCTTTTGGTTTTATTGGGTCACTCGTGTTGCCTATCTCGCTTTATCCAACTCCTTTTTCCTCCTCGTCGTCGCGGAACGCAACGGTGCACGCACAACCCGCCTGTCACTGTCAGCCATGTTGCCCGAATGTCAACAAATTCTGAGCAAGTCGACGGTGCGCGCGCGTCGATCCCGCGATCACGTGATGCATCTCATTAACGTTCGGCAAAGCAAGCTTCGCCTAGCTCCGCCCATGTGGTTTCGCGCCATAAACACTATTCGCAACTTTTCGTAACGAAACAGTAAAAATGCAAACATATGTATTTGGCTTATTAAACGCATTTTGGCGGGCAGCATCATTTACAAATGTTTATTCTAGTACCAAGAACATTATATTATTAAATCAGCAACAAATACAGTACCTTTAATCTTAATCTTAATTTTAATTTTTCTTGACATACCGACATACAGCTGAAGTAAGCTATAAACGTGTCAGGACACATAACTCCTACAGTTTACCCATAATTCCTACAATTTACCCATAATTCCCCTATTCAATAAGAGTATAAGCAAATGTTATTAAATATTTGAAAATAATGACACAATATTGTCCACAAACGTTAGACAGAGGACTCTAAAGTCTCTTGCCACACCGACGTACAGCTGACGAAAGCTATAAACGTGTCAAGACATGCAGCTGACGTAAGCCGCACACAGAACAATACCAAATAAGGACATGCAGCTGACGTAAACCGCACCAGACGCGTTGCGGAAAGTGCATCATCAGCATATTGTCGTTATATGTCACTATTTGAAAATAATGCGCTCTTCACTTTACCCATCAATCCTACAGTTTACCCATAATTCCTACAATTTACCCATAACTCCTAAAATTTATCCATGTTAACACCACGCTATTAATAAGCTATGGGAAACCCGAGAGCAACGAAAGGCATACTTTCGACCCGGCCCGCTAGCGAAGTCGGCTTGATGTTTATATCACTAGGCCGGTAGCAACCGGCTAGCAAGCGTGTAGAAGTAGGCCACGCACAGATGATAACAGTGACCCAACGACCCAGCCCGGCTCGTGGTGTTTATCAGTAGACCGCTAGCAGCCGGCTAGCAGGCGTGTAGAATTAGGTCACGCACAGACGATATCAGTGACCCAACGACCCAGCCCGTCTTATGTTTTTTAATAGTAGACCGCTAGCAGCCGGGTAGAGGGCGTGTAGAAATAGGCCAAGCGCAGTCGTATAACGGTGTCTCTTAAAGTTAAACTATGTGTTATATAGATGCGTTTTAAAAGCGTTCGCTGCATAGGAGTATGTATTAGTTACCATTCGTGCAAACAACGACAGAGATAAGTCCAGCAGCAGACAATGCATTAGACGCACACGCATACGCACACGCACACACACACACGCGCGCACACACACGCACACACACACACACACAAACGCACACACACACACGCAGGCACACACATCATGCTTGCTTATATAACACAGTTGTTTCAATAAAGCACGCATATGTAGTGTAGCGTGTTTGTTCCTTCACCTAGCTATAAAAAGAACTGGATTTTAGTTTCATACGGATCGTGTTACTCACAGACCCCTTATATTCTGATTGACCAGGCGAGGCAAACTATTACCAAGATTAAACCTGTCTGGACTTCCGCACTGTGTGCAGTAACACTCTGCTACCTCCAGCCACATCCTGTCTATTTACACACTGCCTCCATCATACAGTCCTCGGTGTCTCCTACCTCCAGCCACATCCCTGCTCCGTACACGCTGCCTCCAACATACAGTCCTCTGTCTCTACTACCTCCAACCACATTCTGACGCATTACACATTGCCTCCACCATAGAGTCCTCAGTCTCTCCTACCTCCAGCTACATCCTGGCTTCCGATACATTGCGTCCACCATACTATCCTCTGTCTCTCCTACTTACATCCACATCATTGCTCCTGATACATTGCCCCCACCATTCAGTCTTCTGCCTCTCCTACCTCCAACCACATCCTGGCTCCTTACACACTGCCTCCACCATTCAGTCTCCTGTCCCTCCTACCACTAGCCACATCCTGGCTACTTACACACTGCCTCCACCATACTGTCCTCTGTCTCTCCTACCACTAGCCACATACTGGCTACTTACACACTGCCTCCACCATACAGTCCTCCGTCTCTACTACATCCAACCAAATCCTGGCTCTTTACACATTGCCTGCACCATACAGTCCTCTGTCTCTCCTACCTCCAGCCACATCCTGGCTCGTACTACATTGCGTCCACCATACAATCCCCTGTCTCTCCTACATCCAGCCACATCCTGGCTACTTATACACTGCCTCCAACATACAGTCCACTGTCTCTCCAACCTCCAGCCACATCCCTCCTCCTTACACTCTGCCTCCGCCATACAGTCCTCTGTTTCTCCTACCTCCAGCCACATCCTGGCTCCTGATACATTGCGTCCTTGATACAGTCATCTGTCTCGTGTACCTCCAGCCACATCCTGGTTCCTGATACATTGCGTCCATCATACAATCCTCTGTCTTTCCTACCTCCAGTCACATCCTGGCTCCTGATACATTGCTACTTTATGTATTGTAGGTCCAAAGACCTGCTACTTTAGGTTTTGTAGGTTCAAGGACCTACAACTTTATGTATTGTAGGTCCAAAGACCTGCTACTTTATGTATTGTATGTCCAAGGACATACAACTTTATGTATTGTAGGTCCAAATACCTACAACTTTATGTATTGTAGGTCCAAGGACCTACAACTTTATTTACTGTAGGTCCAAAGACCTGCTACTTTATGTTTTGTGGGTTCAAGGACCTACAACTTTATGTATTGGACGCCCAAAGACCTGCTTCTTTATGAATTGTAGGTCCAAAGACCTGCTACTTTATGTATTGTAGGTCCAAAGACCTGCTACTTTATGTATTGTAGGTCCAAAGACTTGCTACTTTATGTATTGTAGGTCCAAAATCATACATATTTTTGTATTGTAGGTCCAAAGACCTACAACTTTATGTATTGTAGGTCCAAAAACAAGACCTGCTACTTTATGTATTGTAGGTCCAAGGACCTACAACTTTATGTATTGTAGGACCAAGGACATACAACTTTATGTATTGTAGATCCAAATACCTACCACTTTATGTATTGTAGGTCCAAGGACCTGCAACTTTATGTATTGTTGGTCCAAATACCTACAACTTTATGTATTGTAGGTCCAAAGACCTGCTACTTTATGTATTATAGGTGCAAAGACCTTCTACTTTATGTAGCCTGTATTGTAGGTCCAAGGACCTACAACTTTAGGTTTTGTAGGTCCAAGGACATACAACTTTATGTATTGGAAGTCCAAAGACCTACACTTTTATGTATTGTAGGCCCAAAGACCTACAACTTTATGTATTGTAGGTCAAAAAACCTGCTACTTTATGTACTGTAGGTCCAAAGACCTGCTACTTTATGTATTGTAGGTCCAAAAACCTGCTACTTTATGTATTGTAGGTCCAAAGACCTGCTACGTTATGTATTGTATGTCCAAAGACCTGCTACTTTATGTATTGTATGTCCAAAAACATACATCTTTTAGTATTGTATGTCCAGACCTACAAATTTATGTTTTGTAAGTCCAGCCTGCCATTTTGTTAGTTTATCCATCATTTTTGTGAGTTTGTCCGCCATTTTGTTAGTTTGTCCATCATTTTTGTAGTTTGTCCGCCATTTTGTTAGTTTGTCCGCCATTTTGTTAGTTTTGTCATTAATTTTTGTTAGTTTGTCCACCGTTTTGTTAGCTTTGACCATTATTTTGTTAGTTTGTCCGCCATTTTGTTAGTTTTGTCCATCATTTTTGTCAGTTTGTCCACCATTTTGTTAGTTTGTCCACCATTTTGTTAGTTTTGTCCATTATTTTGTTAGTTTGTCCGCCATTTTGTTAGTTTTGTCCATCATTTTTGTTAGTTTGTCAGCCATTTTGTTAGTTTGTCCATCATTTTTGTTAGTTTGTCCGCCATTTTATTAGTTTGTCCGCCATTTTGTTACTTTGTCCACCGTTTTGACCATTATTTTGTTAGTTTGTCCGCCATTTTGTTAGTTTTGTCCATCATTTTTGTTAGTTTGTCCACCGTTTTGTTAGTTTTGTCCATTATTTTTTGTTAGTTTGTCCGTCATTTTGTTAGTTTGTCCACCATTTTGTTAGTTTTGCCCATTATTTTGTTAGTTTGTCCGCCATTTTGTTAGTTTTGTCCATCATTTTTGTTAGTTTGTCCGCCATTTTGTTAGTTTTGTCCATAATTTTTTTTAATTTGTCCCCCATTTTGTTAGTTTGTCCATCTTTTTTTTAGTTTGCCCGCCATTTTTTGTTAGTTTGTCCGCCATTTTGTGAGTTTTGTCCATCATTTTTGTTAGTTTGTCCGCTATTTTGTTAGTTTGTCCACCGTTTTGTTAGTTTTGTCCATGATTTTGTTAGTTTGTCCGCCATTTTATTAGTTTGTCCACCGTTTTGCTGGTTTTGTCCATTACTGGTAGCGTTGTGCAAACAGCACTATCTCGATGCAGTGTATCTAGGGTTATACAACCGACAACAGATTGGGGTTACACCTTTTTGCAGGCTCTCTATGGTTATACAACCTACAACAAGTTGGGGTTACACCGTTAGGGTTAGGTTTAGGGTGGCAGCTAGAATTTCTGATACATACCTCGATCCATAGAGTAGTAGTGAGTCGAATGTAGCAATTACATTCTGGTTTCCACACCTCACCACCCCCACCATAGAGTAATGAGACGAGTATAGCCATCTGACCACCCCACGCACGCTTGGTGTTGTATTCCCGATAGTGACACCCCTCTACACATGGACAAGCTCCACAGAGTAGTAGTGAGTCGTGTGTAGCCATTACCTTCTGGTTCCCACACCTCACCTCCCCCACCATAGAGTAATGAGACGAGTATAGCCATCTGACCACCCCCCATAGAGTAATGAGACGAGTATAGCCATCTGATCACCCCCACGCTCGCACGGCCTTCACCTTCTGTCTATAGACCTGAACATATTTGACACCACCCCACACTATATAGTCGTACACAAACCTCCATAAAGACAGAGTCATTGAAGTTAGGGTTAGTTATGGGTTAGGGTTAGGGTTATGATGTCAATGTATAAGAGCGAGGGTTAGGGTTTCGGTTTAAGTTTAAGATTAGGGTTAGCTAGGCGCTCAGGGGTTAGGATTAGCTCCAGTCGCTAACTCACAAAAGGCAGTCACAAAATTACGGACAAACTAACAAAAAATAATTGACAAAACTAACAAAACGGTGGACAAACTAACAAAAATGATGGACAAAACTAAAAAATGGCGGACAAACTAACAAAATAATGGTCAAAACTAACAAAACGGTGGACAAACTAACAAAATGGCGGACAAACTAAAAAAAATGATGGACAAACTAACAAAATGACGGACAAACTAACAAAAATGATGGAAAACTAACAAAATGGCGGACAAACTAACAAAAATTATGGACAAAACTAACAAAATGGCGGACAAACTAACAAAATAATGAACAAAACTAACAAACTGGTGGACAAACTAACAAAATGGTGGACAAACTAACAAAAATGATGGACAAACTAACAAAATGGCGGATAAACTAACAAAATGGCGGACAAACTAACACAAATGATGGACAAAACTAACAAAATGGCGGACAAACTAACAAAATGGCGGACAAACTAACAAAAATGATAGACAGAACTAACAAAATGGCGGACAGAACTAACAAAATGGCGGACAAACTAACAAAATGGCGGACAAACAAACAAAAATGATGGACAAAACTAACAAAATGGCGGACAAACTAACAAAATAATGGTCAAAACTAACAAAACGGTGGACAAACTAACAAAAACGATGGACAAAACTAACAAAATGGCGGACAAACTAACAAAATGGCGGACAAACTAACAAAAATGATGGACAAACTAACAAAATGGCGGACTGGACCTACAAAACAAATTTGTAGGTCTTTCAACCTACAATACTAAAAGATGTATGTTTTTGGACATACAATACATAAAGTAGCAGGTCTTTGGACCTACAATACATAACGTAGCAGGTCTTTGGACCTACAATACATAAAGTAGCAGGTTTTTGGACCTACAATACATAAAGTAGCAGGTCTTTGGACATGCAGTACATATAGTAGCAGGTTTTTTGACCTACAATACATAAAGTTGTAGGTCTTTGGACCTACAATTCATAAAGAAGCAGGTCTTTGGGCGTCCAATACATAAAGTTGTAGGTCCTTGAACCCACAAAACATAAAGTAGCATGTCTTTGGACCTACAGTAAATAAAGTTGTAGGTCCTTGGACCTACAATACACAAAGTAGCAGGTCTTTGGACATACAATACATAAAGTTGTAGGTCCTTGGACCTAAAATACATAAAGTTGTAGGTCCTTGAACCTTCAAAACCTAAAGTAGCAGGTCCTTGGACTTACAATACATAAAGTTGTAGGTATTTGGACCTACAATACATAAAGTTGCAGGTCCTTGGACCTACATTACATAAAGTAGGTGTTCTTTGGACCTACAATACATAAAGTAGCAGGTCTTTGAACCTTCAATACATAAAGTAGCAGGTCTTTGGACCTACAATACATAAAGTAGCAGGTCTTTGGACCTACAATACATAAAGTTGTAGATCTTTTGACCTACAGTACATAAAGTTGTAGGTCCTTGGACCTACAATACAGGAAAGTCAGGGGACTGTATGGTGGAGGCAGTGTGTATGTAGATAGGATGTGGTTGGAGGTAGGAGAGACAGAGGAATGTATGGTGTAGTCAATGTGTAAAAAGCCAGGATTTGGTTGGAGGTAGTAGAGACGGAGGACTGTATGGTGGAGGCAGTGTGTAAGGAGCAGGGATGTGGCTGGAGGTAGGAAAGACAGTTGACTGTATGGTGGAGGTAGTGTGTAAGTAGTCGGGATGTTGTTAGTGGTAGGAGAGACAGAGGACAGTTAGATGGACGCGATGTATCAGGAGCCAGGATGTGGCTGGAGGTAGGATAGACAGAGGATTGTATGATGGACGCAATGTCTCAGGAGCCAGGATGTGGCTGGAGGTAGACGAGACAGAGGACTGTATGAAGGACGCAATGTATCAGGAGCCAGGTTGTGGCTGGAGGTAGGAGAAACAGAGCACTGTATGGCGGATGAAGTGTGTAAGGAGGAGGGATGTGGCTGGAGGTTGGAAAGACAGTGAACTGTATGTTGGAGGCAGTGTGTAAGTAACCAGGATGTGGCTGGAGGTAGGAGAGACAGAGAATTCTATGGTGGACGCAATGTATTACGAGCCAGGGTGTGGCTGGAGGTAGGAGAGACAGAGGACTGTATGGTGCAGGCAATGTGTAAAGAGCCAGGATTTGGTTGGAGGTAGTAGAGACGGAGGACAGTATGGTGGAGGCAGTGTGTAAGGAGCAGGGATGTGGTTGGAGGTAGTAGAGACGGAGGACTGTATGTCAGAGGCAGTGTGTAAGTAGCCAGTATGTGGCTAGTGGTAGGAGAGACAGAGGACAGTATGGTGGAGGCAGTGTGTAAGTAGCCAGGATGTGGCTAGTGGTAGGAGGGACAGAAGACTGAATGGTGGAGGCAGTGTGTAAGGAGCCAGGATGTGGTTGGAGGTAGGAGAGGCAGAAGACTGAATGATGGGGGCAATATATCAGAGCAATGATGTGGCTGTATGTAGGAGAGACAGAAGATAGTATGGTGGACGCAATGTATCGGAAGCCAGGATGCGGCTGGAGGTAGGAGAGACTGAGGACTCTATGGTGGAGGCAATGTGTAATGCGTCAGAATGTGGCTTGAGGTAGTAGAGACAGAGGACTGTATGGTGGAGGCAGCGTGTACGGAGCAGGGATGTGGCTGGAGGTAGGAGAGACAGAGGACTGTATGATGGAGGCAGTGTGTAAATAGCCAGGATGTGGCTGGAGGTAGCAGAGTGTTACTGCACACAGTGCGGAAGTCCATACAGGTTTAATGTTGGTAATAGTTTGCCTCGCCTGGTTAAACAGAATATAGGGGGTCTGTGAGTAGCACGATCCGTATGAAACTAAAATCCAGTTCTTTTTATAGACAGGTGAAGGAACAAACATGCTACACTACATATGCGTGCTTTATTGAAACAATTGTGTTATATAAGCAAGCATGATGTATGTGCATGCGTGTGTGTGTGTGTGTGTGTGTGTGTGTGTGTGTGTGTGTGTGTGTGTGTGTGTGCGTTTGTGTGTGTGTGTTTGTGTGTGCGTGTGTGTGCGCGCGTGTGTGTGTGTGCGTGTGCGTATGCGTGTGCGTCTAAAGCGATGCCTGCTGCCGGACTTATCTCTGTCGTTGTTTGCACGAATGGTAACTAATACATACTCCTATGCAGCGAACGCTTTTAAAACGCATCTATATAACACATAGTTTAACTTTAAGAGACACCGTTATACGACTGCGCGTGGCCTATTTCTACACGCCCTCTACCCGGCTGCTAGCGGTCTACTATTAAAAAACATAAGACGGGCTGGGTCGTTGGGTCACTGATATCGTCTGTGCGTGACCTAATTCTACACGCCTGCTAGCCGGCTGCTAGCGGTCTACTGATAAACACCACGAGCCGGGCTGGGTCGTTGGGTCACTGTTATCATTTGTGCGTGGCTTACTTCTACACCCTTGCTAGCCGGCTGCTACCGGCCTAGTGATCAAACATCAAGCCGAATTCGTTAGCGGGCCGGGTCGAAAGTACGCCTTTCGTTGCTCTCGGGTTTCCCATAGCTTATTAATAGCGTGGTGTTAACATGGATAAACTTTAGGAGTTATGGGTAAATTGTAGGATTTATGGGTAAACTGTAGGAGTTATGGGTAAAGTGCAAGAGCGCATTATTTTCAAATAGTGACATATAACGACAATATGCTGATGATGCACTTTCCGCGACGCGTCTGGTGCGGCTTACGTCAGCTGCATGTCCTTATTTGGTATTGTTCTGTGTGCGGCTTACATCAGCTGCATGTCTTAACACGTTTATAACTTTCGTCAGCTGTACGACGGTATGGCAAGAGACTTTAGAGTCCTCTGTCTAACGTTTGTGGACAATATTTTGTCATTATTTTCAAATATTTAATAACATTTGCTTGTACTCTTTCCGAATAGGGGAATTATGGGTAAATTGTAGGAATTATGGGTAAACTGTAGGAGTTATGTGTCCTGACACGTTTATAGCTTACTTCAGCTGTATGTTGGTATGTCAACAAAAATAAAAATTCAATTCAATCGCCAGGGGGCGTTCTGTTACGGGTCCCGCCAGGGGGCGCTCGGGCTACCCAGAAAGCTGTGAGGCTGCGCGCGCATGAATTTGAAATTAAAATTAAATTTAAAAATAAAAATTAAATTCAGTTGCCAGGGAGCCCTCTAGACGGTTAGGGTTAGCTCCTGTCGCCATGGGGCGCTCACGATACCCAGAAGGCTCTGCGACCGGAAGTCACGTGACCCTCCCATACTGGTCGCCTCTTTGCCTCGGTCATTGGAGCACTATAAAAATTAAAATTAAATTCAGTCACCAGGGGGCGCTCTAGACGGTTAGGGTTAGCTCCGATCGCCAGGGGGCGCTCTAGGGGTATGCATAGGGATATAGGTCGCCACCAGGAGGCGCTCACGATACCCAGAAGGCTATGCGACCGGAAACGGAAGTTCCCTCCCATACTGGGCTACTCTTTGGCTTGGTCGTTCCGACACTATAACTACTCACGTGCTGGAACCAACCAGGGCAGAAAATGTATTAAAGTTTTAGCATCACAAAAAAAATTTGTGGACAACGTAAAAATACATGAATCATTGGGTAACAGAGACCACAATAAAATACATTTTCACATAAATGTAAAGTCAGAAAGTAAAAATAAAAAAAACGTATAGGAGAAACTTCCACAAAGGTAACTATAAAGATATGAGAAAATACATAGCAAAACTAGATTTAAATAACATGCTGATGAAAAAACCGCAATTGAATGTTGGAATATTCTAAAATATGAAATTGAGTGTGTCATCGATAAATGAAAAAACAAGGAAAACTGTCTAGAAAGAAACACTTGTCAAAAGAAGCTATTAGAAAAATACTGTTTAAGCAAACTATGTGGATGGTTTATAGGCGTACCAGAAAGGATGAAGACTATGCAAATTACAAAGAGGCACTTAACTTAGCTACAACTGAAATTAGAAAATCTAAAAGAACCTTTAACAAAAAATTTGCAGGTAATAAAAACATTACAGCAAGAGTTTCTATGCTTATGTAAGGAGTAAACAGAAAGTTCGAGATAAGGTCGGACCATTGGAAAACAACAGGGGAAACATAATTTCAGACGGGTTTCAAATGGCAGTGGTTCTGAATGAGTATTTCAGCTCAGTTTTTACCACAGAAGATATCAGCTCACTTCCAGTTCAATTTACTAAATTTGAGGGCAATACATCAGAACATTTAAGGCAGTTATTTGTAACTCCTGAAATTATACCAAACAAAATTAAGAAGATGAAAGATAATAAATCACCTGGAGTTGATGGGATACCACCAAAACTGCTTAAGGGAATTGTTGATCAAATTAGTACACCACTTGCAAAAATGTTTAACTTGTCACTAGAAGAAGGAATAGTTCCTTCAGAATGGAAAGAGGCAAACAGTACGCCGCTGTTTAAGAAGGGATCGAGGAACAAGCCAGAAAATTACAGACCAGTGAGTTTAACATCAGTTGTATGTAAATTACTCGAAACATTAATTAGAGACCACATAGTGGAATTCCTTGTAAAACATAAATTAATAAATACATCTCAACATGGGTTCCTAAAAGCATGGTCATGTCTATGTAATCTCTTATGTTTTTGTTGTTGAAGAAATTACAAAGTGGGTAGGCGACGGGTCACCAGTGGATGTTGTCTACTTAGATTTTCAGAAAGCTTTCGATAAAGTGCCACATCAAAGACTGTTACTTAAACTAAAAGCCCATGGCATAGGTAATAATATAATCAATTGGATAGAAAAGTGGCTTACACACAGTAAACAGAGAGTAATAGTAGATGGTGAGATTTCAAACTGGAAATATATTTTGAGTGGGGTACCACAGGGATCAGTATTAGGCCCTATACTGTTTTTAATATATATAAATGATTTGGAAGATGACATATCTAGCAAAGTACTCAAATTTGCAGATGACACAAAATTATTCAGAAAGGTTACTAATGATATATATAAACAAAGTTTAAATCTAAATCTAATCTAAATAAATTACTTAAATGTTCAGAAAAAATGGCAAATGTTATTCAATTTTGGGAAGTGTAAATGTATACACATAGGACATGGAAACATGGAGGAAGAATATAAAATGGGGGATGCTGTATTAGGTAGAACCACACAAGAAAAGGACTTAGGAGTAACATTTAGTGCTGACATGATCAGAGCAATGTGGGATTGCTGCTTCGAAAGGAAATAAAATGCTAGGGCTAATTAGGAGCACTATCATGTATAAGGAGAAACAGTATTAGGCCCTATACTGTTTTTAATATATATATAAATGATTTGGAAGATGACATATCTAGCAAAGTACTGGAATTTGCAGATGACACAAAAGTATTCAGAAAGGTTACTAATGTTAAAGATAAACAAAGTTAACAGGATGATCTAGATAAATTAGTTAAATGTTAAAAAAAAATGGCAAATGTTATTCAATTTTGGGAAGTGTAAATGTATACACATAGGACATGGAAACATGGACAAAGAATATAAAATGGGGGGTGCTGTTCTAGGTAGAACCACACATGAAAAGGACTTAGGAGTAACATTTAGTGCTTACATGACAGTTTCAGAGCAATGTCGGATTGCTGCTTCGAAAGGAAATCAAGTTCTAGGGCTAATTAGGAGAACTGTCACATTTAAGGAGAAACAGCTAATTGTACCCCTGTACAAAGCAACAGCTAAACCACACTTGGAATATTTTATTCAAGCATGGAGGCCATATCGTAAAAAGAACATATACAAGCTAGAAAGAATACAACGAAGATCAACTATAATGATTCCAGAATTGAGAGACCTTAGTTACGAAAGTCGCTTATTACAATGTGGTTTGACAACACAAGAGACCAGAAGACTAAGAGGAGACCAAATAGAAGTGTATAAAATAGTGAATGGTTATGAGAATGTTGACAGGAATATGTTCTTCAAACTTAAAGAAGGCAGTAGAACCAGATGACATTAAGCAGCATTAGTTAAGGAGCAGTGTAGGTTGGATATGAGAAAGTACTCTTTCTCACAGAGGGTGATAAATTCATGGAACAAACTGCCAAATGATTGTGTTAATGCTAGTAGTGTGAATGTTTTAAAATAGAATTGACAGATATTTGATAAGGGCGGGCTACACATAGATGAGAAAATGGTTGGACTCTCGATAAGCCAATGGCTTCTTTGTCAACTTGCCATTGGAACTTGTTGTTTGGGATGGCAGTCCTGCGTATACCGATGCAGGATAAATCTCATGATCTTCTCAATGTCACGAATATTTCAAAGCATCGGCTGATGAACCCGAAGGTCACGCAATAACTATCAATTAAAAAGGCTCCGCATAAATCTAACTTTGTGGCGAAGTGCGATAATACTTGTCAATATTGTTGGTTCAGAAATGCTGCATATAACTCGAAATTGATCCTGTTGAAACATTATTGCATACAACACGTCGACATCTTGACAAACGTTATAATATTTACGATCTGCTGTCCTCAATTAGCTGCGGCGTCTGGCGAATGTCTCGTTAATTTTATTTGTGTTTTCTTGATTCGGGCTTAATCAAGGCTAATGGTAGTATTGAAATACAAAAACATATTGCATATATTTCACATGCCGTTGTCCTAATTTAATAGTAATAAACTATTTCCCATAAGTCCCCTTATGAAAATATATCATTGTATACCATGGCATTTCGTTACATTACATAGTATTACATGGTAAACTGTTGATAGACGCATTCATGATCATATACCAACAGAGTTGGGAAGCCAAGACTTGGCCAGAAGAGTGGACGAAATTGCTCAAAATAACGATACCAAAGAAAGGGAATTTACCGTGCTGTAAGAACTAAACAACGATAAGTCTGATCAGCAATCCCAGCAAAACAATGCTAAGAATCATACTCATGTGACTCAAAGGCAAAGCAAAGAAATGCTATCAGAAGAACAAGCAGGCTTCCGGCCGAAAAGAAGCACAACCGAACAAATATTCAACATGAGACTGTTAATCGAGAAACACGTTGATCACCATCAAAACTTATATAACAATTTCATCGACTTCAAAAAGGCATTTGACCATGTGTGGCACAAACGAAAATAGTAGAGAGATCAGCAGAAAGCCGAGTCTTAAAGAAGAATAGCTGTATTTGAGATGGGATTTTTCAGAAGGATCTTGATCATTTCACACACAGACCACATAACAAATATATCAGTAATGCAAGCCATCACCGAAGCCGCAGGACCAAAAGAACCGCTTTTGGCCACAGTAAAACGCCGAAAACTCCAATGGTTCTGTTATACAACCAGACACAATACACTTGCCAAAGAAATAATACAAGGCACAGTCAAATGCGGCAGAAAACGAGGAAGACTACAATAAATGTACATGGACAACATTCGAGTGTGGACGGGTTTGGATCCACAGGAATTATATGATGCTGCCCACAACTGTCCCAGATGGAGAAAGATCACAGTGGAAGCGTCCATGAGCCCACCCCTACGATCGGTCCGGTCAAGGAATGGGTGAGAGCTGTCTTGTCCTCTCGACCATGTCAACTACCTATTAGGCCTTCAACCTCTTGGTGTTGGTATGCATTGCCTTGTTGATGAAGTTTCAGACCCACATTAATACTCTATTGATTCACTAAGCTCTCAAACTTATGAACTTAATATTTTAATTAGTACTCTTGCTGAATCAGGTGTGCAGTTAAATGTAATTTGTATACATGAAGCAAGAATTCGGAAAAACACAGATAAACAACATCTTAATCTAAAAAAATTATACCATGACAACACAGGCATCCACAGATAGATGCTCTAAAAAAGGCGGGCTAGTCACATATGTATCAAATAATATCACAATATCAAACTCCAAAGCTTATAATACATACTCAACCTCGATATTGTTGATGACTCAAGTAAAATGATAATTTTTTTAAATATCTACAGACCCCCGAAAAACAACAAAACCATGCCTCAATTGACTTATTTATGCAAGAATTCAATCCTATACTCTTAGACATTAACAAGGATGCCAAAAATGTAGTATTAACAGGTGATTTCAACATAGATCTATTGAAATTGTTTTTTCAAGAATTCTATGATGCTTTAACCAAAATAGACCTGCTGCCTGTTATAACACTACCCACAAGAATGTCAACCGAAATGCAACACTGTTTGACCAAATATACTGTAAATCATCAAACCCTCTTACCATAGCAGATAGTGGCATATTGGCTGCAAAAAATCTCTGATCATATGGCAATATTTGCATCACTTAATTTCAATATCAATAAAACATATACTGTAACTGATAAAATTAACATGCGATCATTCACAGGAAGAAACATTGATAACTTTACCAATGAATTGGAAGATATAAACTGGCATCAAGTCTTTGATCACAATCCAACAGCAGATCCACTCATATCGTATGATAACAAATGTTCTACCAAACTAGAGGAGGTAATGAACAACCACTCCCCATTGAAAGATGTAAAGTTTAATAAATACAAACACAAGAAGTCGAAATGGATTACTTATGAACTCCTAGCTAAAAACAAAGAAACGAGACAAACTATATTTAGAAGTACTCATGACAAGTCCTAACTCAAATATATACAAACTAAAATTAACTGAGTTGGAAAATAAAGCAAAAGAAGTAAGGAAATTAAAACGAGAAGCAAAGGCTACTTATTATAACCTGCAATTTAGTAAATACATGAACGACATCAGGAAAACATGGGAAAACATAGCTGCTATTATCAACAAATCCAAAATACAAAAAACAATTTCCTACATATTTAAATTTAAATGAAACCAAGAGAACATATAAAAAAGAAATAGCAGCACAATTCAATAACTTCTTCATAAATATTGGACAACACCTTACAAACAAATTAAACACTAATGGGAAACCAAGCTTCAAATTATATCTAAAAAAAGAACAAATGATACTAACTTCCAATTTACACCTGTCAGTGAAAATGACACAAAAATATAATAAATAACGTAAAGTCAAAAAGAAGTATGGGAATTGACAACATTTCTTCAATATTGCTGAAAGCTTCTGTTAATGTCATTGCCAAACCCTTTACCAGTATAATTAATCAATCTCTACTTAGTGGAAAATTCAAAAATAAAAAATTGCTAAAGTTTTTCCGTCCACAAAAAAGATGATAATCATAATTTCAACAACTACAGACCAACATCTCTTCTGCCATGCATATCTAAAGTCTTTGAAAAAATAGTTTATACTCAATGATTCCATTACCTCACTCTTAATAAGCTCCTCCACCCAAATCATTTCATAGCTGAATATTCTACTGAACTGGCAATATCTGAATTAGTTGACAGAATATACTTAAATCTTGACAAAACAGGTTTACCATTGCCAATAGTTCTAGATCTGTCAAAGGCTTTTGATACAATCGATCGTACAATCCTTATCAACAAACTCAACCATTATGGCATATTCAATTCTAGGGCCATTATTATTCCTAATATACATCAATGATCTTACAACAGCAAGCACCAATTTATGTCCAATCATGTATGCAGATGATACCACCCTGCTGAACACACTAAATACATTTACAAATTATCAAACGAATGAATTGGCTACATCCAACAACATCAATTCAGAATTGACTAAAATAATAGACTGGTTAGCAGTAAATATAAAATGTCCCTGAATGCTACAAAAACAAAAATGATGATTTTTCAATATAAACAAATAAAATTTAAGAACCACCAAGTACCTAACATTGAAATCAATAATACACCGGTTGAACGGGTGACACAATTTAAATTTCTTGGAGTCATAATAGACTCCAACTTAACATGGTTTCCTCATCAAAACTTCATAGCCAACAAACTATCAAGGATATGTGGAATTCTCTCTAGACTAAAACACTACATACCAATACACATCTTAAAGATAATATATTCTCCGCTATTTATGTCACACCTACGCTATGGTATATTAGCATGGGGCGGACAAATAAACAAATGAATAAACAAACTACAGAAACAAGCAATTAGATCTATACATCTTTAAGCTGTCATGCATGACATTTTTCTACAGTTACAAAAATGGAACCATTCCAGAATATTTTAAAGACATGTTCACTGGTAATGAAAATTTATCATCTAGACCAAAAAGACAAAGAAAGACACCACAACGCTTTACTGACATAATAAATAATTTTAAATAGGCTTTGTGAATTACTCCAAAAAATATATCATAAATAAATACGACTTGGAATGTAATATTAATAACTGCTACATTGCAAAAAGAATACGCCAGCTGAAGCCTAGAAATGTATGGTATGCTTTCATCATCATTATCATGATAAACTGCATTAATTACCAATTCATAGCTTTGTAATCAGGGTTGACTAAATTACTTAAATTTTTGTACTTGAGTAAAAGTAATTCACCTAAAAACTACTTGTCTCATCAGCTAACATAATCATTGAAACAACTCACTTTAGCAGCTAGCTAGGTTGGTTGCCTGGTACCACATGGGGCTAGAATTGATCAGAAGACAGGCCAGTGCAACAGAGGACTGCTGTTGCTAATTGCAATTAATATCTGTCAGGGCCTGTCTCTGACACTGTCCCTGATATTATGGCTCAGTCATTGATGGGTCAAGACGGTAATCGTTTACTTAACTGGCCTAAATTATTACGGCTTTATGCCGACGGTTTTTACAGTATTTTTGTACCTGAATGCATTCCTTACATCATTCCGCATATGTTCCAGTAAAAAAGTTCATATATTCTTTTAAAATATTGTGTTTTAGGCCACATCTGTATCAATAAACCCGCCAAGCAGCGGTATGAGTTACACCAGCAGACAGCTTTAAAACACCATTGTTACTTTGCAACATTTTCATTCAAATAAATATAAGAAACTTTCACAATAGTTGGTTCATGGAGTTCTTTACATATAACTGGCCATCGATGGTAATGATAATGAAACTGACAATGATGGCTTATAATGATAATGAAAAGTTATGTAGTCCCATAATGATAATAATACATTTCTGTTTTTACGTAATTATTGTGGCAAGGATACTGAATACTCTATGACGACTCCATCCCTCTAAGAAAGCTAAATAACTGTAAACTGTTGTGTTTTATTTATTACACGTCAAAATCACACAAGCAGTTACAATAGTGTAGCACGTTGATTAATTAATTATTAATATGTAAATTAATGTTATATATTTTGTTGAATGTGTGTATGCGCAATGAAAGGATGCTTTTAATTTACGTGTATTATGAGAAAGTAATTAATGTTATTTAATATGAATAATTAAAATTGTTTTTGAGCTATATCTTCTTCTTCCCATTAATCACTGGCAAGGCGGTACTACATCACGATTTCTCCGCAGGATATTACTGCGAAAACGGACAACACAGAATACCTCCCTCCCTCCTTCCCTCTCAACAATACTCCTCCCCATCAGAAGGAAACGAGACGTGCAATATAAGCATAATAAAAAAAAACCTTTGTTCACCAAACGACAGATAATTTAACCCCTGCGTTCTTTTAAATTTAATTATATTAACAATGACATACAATGAATTGTCCCTTTAAAGATGCGCATGACATGCTATCATCAGTATATTTTAATTACAAAAACAATAACCTTTGCTCACCAAACGACAGATAATTTAACCCATGCATTCTTTTAAATTAAATTATATTTACAATGACATGCAATGAGATGTCCCCTTGTAGTTGCGCATGCGCATAACAACATCTAATATCGACCACATCACCTATATTTTCTAAATTTTTTTCTCTTAATTTTTTTTATGTTGCGTAATTGTGTGCCCAGTACACACTAATGCACAAATGGCACACGCGCCATGTTTATCATGCAATCGGTTCCGCTGTTTTGATGTGTAAAACTGATTAAAAGTGGCCTAAAACACAATATTTTAAAGGAATATATGAACTTTTTTTACTGTAACATATGCGGAATGATGTAAGGAACGCTTTCAGGTACAAAAATGCTGTAAAAACCGTCGGCATAAAGCCGTAATAATTTAGGCCAGTTAAGTAAACGATTACCGTCAAGACTCAAGAGGCAGAGTATCAATTCCTTATTCTTTAGAGTAATCATTATTATGAATTTATTAAACATCTCAATACGAATTTTAGTCGTGACAGTAAAATGCTGACGTAAGCCGATAAGGCCATTGTTGACAATGGACGAAAATATGTGAAGTTGTCGATCCACGATGCGCGTCCGTTCGCGAATATCAGAATTGTGTCAGTGTATGGGGATTATCAAATACAGTGTCGAAATCGCACATTTTAATAATTATAACACGCATTGGAAACTTACTGATTAATAGTATATGGTGCAACGGAGACATTGGCATCTTGGTGTGAGATGGCGTTGAAGCGTTGTGTGCTCTAAGTGACATTTTATGTCAACGGCCTTGGCGTGAACTACGCCAAATTTGGCAGACTTCGTTCACTGACCTAGGGAAGAGTTTAACAAGATTTGCCATCCAAGCCAAAGGCCCAGATGGCAAGTGGACAAGGAAGCCATTGGCTTATCGAGAGTCCAACAATGTTCATCTACTTATAACCCGCCCTCCTGAGATATGTGTCAACCTTGTTTTTAAACATATTCACGCTGCTAGCAGTTACACAAGCTGTAGACAATTTGTTCCATTCATTTATTGTCCTCTGTGAGAACGAGTGCTTCCTGATGTCCAATCTACATTGATCCTTTACTACTTTTACCTCATGTCCTCTAGTTCTGCTATCCTTCTTGAGTGAGAAAAACATATTTCTATCAATATTTTCATACCCATTCAATATCTTAAACACTTCAATCTGATCTCCTCTTAACCTCCTTGTCTCTAGAGTTGTTAAACCACATTCTTTCAGGCGTTCTTCATAACTAAGGTCTCTAAGTTCTGGAATCATTTTAGTTGCTCTCCTTTGTATGCGTTCAAGCGTATCTATATCCTTCTTACGATATGGTCTCCATGCTTGTATACAGTATTCTAAATGCGGTCTAACTATTGCTTTATAAAGAGGTATAATTCACTTTTTTCCCTTGTATGTTATGTTTCTTCTAATCAATCCAAGAATTTGATTACCCTTTGAAGCTGCAATACCACACTGCTCTGAAACTTTCATATCAGCGCTTATTGTAACTCCTAAGTCCTTTTCTTTTACAGTAGTACCCAGAACAGTATCTCCCATTTTATAGTTTACATTCAAGTTCCCATGTCCTGTATGTAGACATTTACATTTCCCAAAATTGAACAGCATCTGCCATTTCTCAGACCATTTCACTAATCTGTCTAGATCGTTTTGTAAATGTTGTTTATCACCAGTATTAACCTTTCTAAACAGTTTTGTGTCATCCGCAAATTTCAGTGCGTTACTTGTTATACTGTCGTCCAAGTCATTGATATAAATTAAGAATAATATAGGTCCTAATACTGATCCTTGAGGTACCCCACTCAAAACCGATTTCTAATTTGAAACTTCTCCATCTACTACAACTCGTTGTCTTCTGTCAGTCAGCCATTGTTCTATCCAGTCAGTTATGCTATCCCCGATACCATGGGCTTTTAATTTAAGTAGTAATCTTTGATGTGGCACTTTGTCAAAAGCTTTCTGAAAATCTAAGTAGATAATATCTACTGGCGATCCCACGTCTATCCACATGCTGATTTCTTCCAAAAAACATAACATATTTGTTAAGCATGACCTCGCTTTAAGGAATCCATGTTGAGATGAATTTAATAAGTTATGCTTAACGAGGAAGTCCACCATATGGTCTTTAATTAACCTTTCTAATAATTTACAAATCACTGACGTTAAACTCACTGGTCTGTAATTCTCTTACTTATTTCTCGAACCCTTTTTAAATAATGGTATGATGTTTGCTTCTTTCCACTCAAACGGAACAACTCCCTCTTTTAATGACAAGTTGAATACTCTTGCAAGTGGTATACTGATTTGCTCTACTGTTTCCATTAGTAATTTTGGAGGAATCCCATCCACTCCCGGTGATTTGTTATCCTTCATTGCCTTTATTTTCTTAGCTACCAATTCTGGAGTTACAACTAACCGACCTAAATAGTCAGATTTAGCCCCCTGAAATTTAGCATCAGCAACTGGTAATGAACTAATATCTTCTTTGGTAAACACTGAACTGAAGTAACCATTTAGGTTTTCCGCCATTAAAAACCCCTGTGATATTATATTTCCAGCACTGTCTTCTAGAGGTCCAACCTTTTCTTGTACGTTTTGTTTACTCCTGACATATGCATAAAAACTCTTGCTGTCATTTTTTATGTTACATGCTAGTTTTTGCTCATAGTTTCTTTTAGATTGTCTGATTTCAGTTGTAGCTGCATTAAGTGCCTCTTTGTATTTTGCATAGTCTTCTTCCTTTCTGATACGCCTATAAACCCTCCACATAGTTTGTTTTACCATTATTTTCTAATAGCCTCTTTTGACAAGTGTTTCTTTCTACACCGTTTTCCTTGTTTTTGGAAGGGAACAAATTTATCGATGATACTCTCAATTTCATATTTTAGAATATTCCAACATTCAATTGCGGTCTTATTCATCAGCATGTTATTCCAATCTAGCTTTGCTAAGTATTTTCTCATATCTTTGTAGTTACCTTTGTGGAAGTTTCTCTTGTACGTTTTCTTATTTTTACTTTCTGATTTTACATTGATGTCAAAATGTATTTGATTATGGTCACTATTACCCAATGGTTCAAATATTTTTACATTGTCCACTAATTCTTTTTGTGATGACAAAACTATATCTAATACATTTTCTCCCCTGGTTGGTTCTAGTTCGTGCTGAGTAAGAAAGCTATCCTGGATTAAAAATAGAAATTGTTGGTCCTCAATCCCTGTGCTCTCTAGAGAATTCCATTGTATGTGTCCATGGTTAAAATCTCCCATTATGATACATTCCCCTTTACTAACTTCCTTTATAGCGTTTTTTATTTTTGTGTTGTCCTCTTCGTTTATGTTTGGACTTCGGTAAACTAATCCAATAGTTAATTTTGAATTTCCTGAAACAATTTTGCACCAAACAGCTTCATCGCAATCTGCTTCCCTTTCTAGTTTTATTTCATAAGCCTGAATAGATTCTTTAACATATAAAATACCTCCCCCGCCCCTTCTTCCTATTCGATCTTTCCTAAACATTACATATCCTGTCAGTCCTAATTCAGCATCTGTTATATCTATGTTGGCCCATCATTCAGTTATACCAATTATGTGAGGGTCAATATCTTCTACCATAATGTTTAATTCGTTTTTCTTATTTACTATGCTCCTTGCATTTAAACATACGCATCTATAACCTTTTTCAGAGAAGTTTTTCGGATGATTTGATATTGGTTTATCTGTGCTAGTGGCCTCTTGTTCTGCTTGAGACACCTCTAGGTAACCCCCCTGCACTTCTAGTTTAAAGAATGTTTACTTCCAAAAATATTTGTCATTGTACCCAAGTCACTATCTACTGCTGCTGAAAGTTTGTCCGCAAATACTGCCGCCCCCTTTCCACTTAAATGAAGCCCATCCTTCATGTACATATCAGCCCTCCCAACAAAACTTCCCCATAAATCCACAAATCCAACTTCCTCTTCCCTACATAGCTTCTGGACTAACATGTTAATTGCCATCCCCCGACAATTTCGATATTTGTGACCCCTCCTGCCCATTACAGGTAAAATCCCTGACAGTATTACCTGCTCAACCCGCGTCTGTTTTAGTGTTCTGACCAACTGCCTATATTTCCTAACTATGGCAGTTGTACCCTCCCTCTCTACGTTATTTGTCCGTACGTGTACTAAAACAGATCCACCCTTACCCGAGCCTACAATGTTTTTTACCCTCTCAGTTATCGCCTCTATTTTGGCTCCAGGCAAGCAGACCACCACATCATCTCCCTTGTTTAAGACTCTGTCGGTCTTCCTAACTATCGAATCCCCCACAAACACCCTCGCTCTCTTCCTCACCCCCTCTATCACTGCTGCAGAATAACTCTTCCGTTCGATCCCCTCCATCACATTCTGTCCTGACCCCTTCCCTCCTGTCTCCCCCACTAACCACTCCTTTGCTCTTGTCTCTCCCACTCCCCTCTCCTTCCCTCCGGTTGTTTTCCCTCCCGTCTCCCCCACTCCCTTCTCCTTCCCTCCTGTCTCCCCTCTCCTCCACTCCGGTTGTCTTCCCTCCCGTTCCTTTCCTTCCCGTCTCCTTACGTCCTGTCTCCCTACGACCTGTCACCTTCCCTCCTCTCAGCTTCCTCCCAGGCTGCGGTGAGCTCTCCCTAGCATATCTTGTGTCTTTCCCCACTTTATCATCTACTGTTCCCCCACGGGAACTACTGGCACAACCCCCCTGTTCCCTTCCCACCATTGCCACAACGAGCAGCCTCAGCTCTTCCAACTCCACCTCTAGTTCCTTCATCTTCGTACATCCCCTACACTCAAAACTAAAACTATCTGCCTGGACCTCAGCCCAGGACTTCTCGCATCCAGACTTGACGATGTCCACCCAGTTACTGCAACTGCCACAAATGAAGTGCCTTGTGGCCTTTAACTGCCGTTCGCACGGCGCCGTCATACAATTTAGTTTTAATTAGTTTGCTACGTTAGCCTTGAATAAGGCTGTTTTTGTGATCCAAAGAACACTTTAGGCTAATATACTTGCTAATTGTGTCTTCTATTAACCTCGCATGAGAAAAAAAACCTGCCACCTAGCGAATACGGAGAACACTGTGTAACAAAACAACGAAGTCAGTGTGTACTAATTTACGCTAAAATCCTGCTGTTAATTCCTTTTTACCGAAAACGTTCACTACCACTATGTCAGATATTACCTTATGTATGTAATTTAAGTAAATAAATCACTTTATCTCATATATATATATATTAGCCAATTTAACGATAGCTCGATGCACGGGTTGAATTCACGACCTGTAAACAAACTCCCTTTTATCACTCGTTGAGTTTGAATCCGGGAAAAAATACTACCTCTGTTAACAAAAACGGTTTCTTAATATATGTCTACAAGAAGTTGGTGAACAATATATGTATAATACTAATACTTATTCTAGCCAATATTCCAATGTTACTGACTATTCACTATGCTATCTCAATTTTCGGATGGTAAACAACCCTATTAACGCTCGCTGAATTCCCTGACAGAATCCGAAACTAACTTACTCTAAAATATTCCCTCTGACTAATAATTAACAAAACCTGTTTCCTAATATATGTCTACAATACGTTTGTGTATAATATATATGCAATAGTAATACTTATTCTATTTGATATTCCGCGTTTTTCTGTAAATGATCTACACCAAATTCAAGTCGCTGCACCAAGTCCAAGTAGCCGGAAGTCAAATATAGAGTTGCCGGGATTGGGACCCATAGCGATAAACTTGAGTATATACGCGAAAACAAATAGAATTGACGTAAACAATATACTAACATAGAGTTTATATTTTATTTTAAAAAACAACCTATTAATCACAACAAAATCATTGATGAATTAAAACAATAATAATTTTAAAAACATTACAAAACGGTCCAATCGTGGCAATGATTTCCTCGATTGGACCACCCAATGTCTTCGATTGGACCAAAAGTAAAGCATAATTATGAATTGATACATTAGTAACATATAGTGTTCATTATAACAATAATAGTTATAATTAGTTAAATACAATATACTAATAAATACAAGTGTTCATAATGTTTGTACTTCCATCCACCCTACACAATGTACAATGTCTTCTTCGACTGCACAAACAAACAAATTATGTAAACCAAACTTTGAATTAATACGTGAGTAAAATAAAGTGTTGGACCCATTACTTTTCCTGTGCCTCATCAATGATCTGCCGGATACCGTGAAGTCCACGGTACGGCTCTTCGCGGATGACTGCCTGCTCTATCGGGAGGTCCGCTCCTTTCAAGATCATCTCATCCTGCAGTCCAACCTCAAGAACTTCGAGGAATGGGCAGCCCGGTGGGGGATGCGCTTCAACGCGCAGAAGTGCTACGTCCTCTCCACCAAACCCAGATCACACTTCTACTATAGACTCGGGGCACCATTCTCAAACATGCAGAGCAAAGCTCTTACATCGGACCTGCAGACCTGAAGTGGTCAACACATCACCGGCCTGGGCAAGAAAGCTGGATCAACACTGGGCTTCATAGGCCGGAATCTCCGGAACTGCCCTCAGGGGTGTCGACCCCTTGCGTACATCGCTCTCGTTAGATCCACCCTGGAATATGGGGAGGTAGTGTCGGACGCCTACCTCAAACAAGACACGGATAAGCTTGAACGCATTCAACGCCAGGCTGCACGCTCCATCACTAGAGACTACAGATCTCGGAAGCCTGGATGCATTGGCGGGATGTTTTGACTTCCTCGATCTCTCACCCTTGGAAGAACGATGCAGGCAACTGAAAATGATGTACAAGATAGCAAAAGGCCTGGTCCCAGCCCTACCTGCGGAAGCCTTCCTCACAGTAGCCAACAGAAACAGGGGTACAACACGAAGGGTACAAAACTCACAACATTCTATAAAGACAAGAAAACAACAACAGCCGCTGCTTCAAAGTACTCCCTTCCACGACGGATCAATATAGAGGCTCATTCTTTGTAAAAACCTTCATCGAAGATGACATCATCAACCGGCGTACACCCAACGCTTTGTCTGCATTTGGGAGGCAGAGGGTTGCATTAAACGGCTAGCAACCTTCTCCATGTTTTATAAAGTATTTTATATTCATCCAAATGCGCTGCGCACACCACAAACGTTACATTAATAGCCGTGATCGGCTTCTGTGATGCACCCACATACAACTGCAGTGGGATCTTCAGATTAATCAATAGTCATATGAAATGTTAACTGGGCCTAATGTTCATAGTCTTCTGTCAGTGGCTCCGGATCGAATAGGCTACCGGAAACGATCGACATCCTTTAGAGCCAACCACAACATGTTCTGTCTCGCAATTGCATGCACTGACACCATAGAGTATTTCATCACATCCATTACTCGTCGCAATATGCCTGCATAGTGTCAACTGCAATTCGTATACTGCTGTGTCATCCTTTAGAGGCCATCGGAACCTGTTCTGTCCCACAATTTACACGCACTGCACCGCCACAGTTTCTTTCGTCACATCCATGACTCATCGCATTATGCCAGGGTAGATTTTAACATCGTACAAAATGGTGCACCATTGACCAGCTCTGCAGCCTTTGATGTCCTTGATGAGCTGCAATCGACTAGGTTTGGGTGGATCAGAACTGTTGTGTGCTCTCGAATGAGTTGCAGTGGTCTTAGAAGTGCTGGGTTTCGCGTGGGTGTAGGCCTATCTATCTCCGGTCCGACTTTGCTTTGTTTAGCTAGTTTCTTTGTTCGGTGGGCATAACTCTGGTACAGCTTCCAAGGCAACACCTGTCAGTGCTGGAGCTGCAACAACTGGTATCAGAGGTGGCGTAGGGTTGTGCTTTTGTGCACTCACCATGACAACTGCTGTCAGTGCTGGAGCTGCAACAGCTGGGGTCACAGGTGACATAGGGTTGTGCTCTTGTGCAGCTTCCGTGATTACATTATTTACCATAGCAGCAGCGAAGTCGGAGTCTTGGAATATGTATATGGTCAATGACCACAGACCTGCCTTCCTGAAGCAACTAACAGCATTCTGGAAGGATGCCGCTTTTCTGTATGCCACATTAAGAATTTCGGCGACTTGCCATGTTGTCACTGGTCTGCCTACATGTTCTCTCATCCACATCCTCAATGCATCATTTCCAAACGGTCCGAAAAAGGCCCCATCCAAAGGCTGGAATCGGTGAGTCGTGTGTCGTGTGCCGCAGCGCATGCGCACAGTCCACCACAAACTCCTGCGTTAACCCAAGTTTGGGCTGTTTGGAGTATAACCACTTGAGTCTTGAGGCGGAAGTGAGACCATGACCACTCCAGCATCCCGAGCCGTATTAGTTGCAGCCAAATTCTTTGTGTGGGTCACGTGGCTATCGAGTATGAGCACAACAGTCTCCTCCTTCTTTGGTTTCACAAAATCTACGAAATATCACAGCCAAGTAACAAACCCCTCATTGGACACCCAGCCTTTGCCCCCGGAGGTCCACCATTTGTCAGTTCTATTTTCATCCTCTTCTGTTTATATATGACCCTAAAACAAGGTCTTTGTTAGTCCGAAACAAGGTAAATTTGCCTGTGACCAAATGTGTTCTGTTACAAGTTCCCTCGATCTTAGCAACTTCCTTTATTTGCATTATTATAATTGCTCCCTTGTCTAATATTACTTTCTGGTAATCAATAAACTGTGTTGGAATAATTACACACATCTAAAGATGGCATACCCTTATGTGAGTCACTGGTCCAATTGAGGCAACTGCAGTGGTCCAATCGTTGAATTTCATAATAGCTTTTGGCACAGTTTATGAAAAATGTTGACGGTGGAGCGCCACCGGCAGCAGCGGTTTCACACAAAAATTTACGAAAATAAATTGCGAAGTAAATAAAAGTAACGAAGTAAAAAGTCGCTTTACTTTAAATAAAACTACTTCGTTACGAGTAAAAGTATTTAGTCAAAATTCTATTTCGTTACATGCCAATTACTTGAAATAACTACTTAAGTATTGTAACGCAGTACTTTTATTTCGCTACATGCCAACCCTGTCTGCAATATAATATTATACTGAATATTCATTCAGTAATATTATCACTATGTTATCAAAATAGTTCCTCACAATATAATTTGTAAATAATATATTTGGAACTAATGTATTATTTTTACTGTCAAGATTTTAGATGCATTTTTACAAGTATAATGCATTTATCCTTTTTCTGTATTATTTAACTTCTCTGTAATTATTACATGATAATATTGATAATTATATTCGATTCACATTTTATTCACATTTATACACACGAAAAAAAATAGTATTCACATTATTTGCACTAGATGTATTTTTTTAGTGTTATTTGTTAGTATTATTAGCACTGTTATATATGTAGGCAAAGTTAGCAACTCCACATCTATTTATATGTGTACACTCTAATCAAACAGCAGTAATAATGATTACTGCACCACACGTAGTCATAAAGAGGCTTGTACGATAGCGATCTCACAGGTCTTAGTGCAGGCCTCACTGGATCATCAAAACTATGTCATGCATTGCCTTGTTGATGACATTTCAGACCCACATTAATACTCTATTAACACGACTGATGTGTTACTCGTCAGGTGTCGGTATGCAAATGAACACTCGGAAAGAGGAGATCCTTAATTTTATTCACGTAACGCAAAACATTGTTATTGCCATACATATTAAATACAATGCAATATTTTATACAGAGCATATGACAACGTGTTTTACACACGAGAAGCAGCTAATGAAATTGAATAAATTATATGCACTCTTCAGCAAAATCTACACTGTTCATAGATGTGGCAGAAATTGGTTACAAAAGAATGGGATTTTTCCTACAAGAAGGAAAAACAAAACAACTAAAAAAATTGGCAGTGAAGAAGGAAATCTCCTACCCGAAGCTGGATACTTAGCATATGTACGGTATGGAGTGAAATATAGTGTCTGACCAATGTCACACAGGTCGTTCAGTGGTAACAGTTGGACAGCTTGGCGCGTGATTTGTGGTAGAACAATCGCACGTCATTACGAAACATGGCACTCACGATGCTGTAGATGAACGGATTTAGCAGAGAGTTAAGCATGAATATATGCGTTATATCTCTCGATAAGGTCACTTTGAAGTACGACAGCCATTTTGGTATCCAGCAGACTACAAAGACGAATGTAATGGTGAACAACAGCCCCACGTCTTTGTACACATTCACCTGTTTTACGGTTGCATTGTTCGAATATGGCACGGCTGTCGCGTTGGGCGGACCTGAATTCGCTGCAGCAGTCCTGTTCGTTAATGTTGACGGACCACGTTCGGGCAAATTGTCCTGAATGCAAACAGTTACGCGAGCAGCTCTCGCTTTTCTAAGCAGCGTTACCGCCATTAGAAAGTAGCACACGGTCATGATTAGAACGCATGTGAAAATACCGGTAAAGGCAGCTATTCGATGCCAGAGCTTATAATTAAGTAAAAACGCGAGCGTCAACGGTGTTTTGACGGCGACTGTCCCTATGATGATGACCATCAGGGCCTTCTTCGCTCGGCGTGCATTTATACTGAACTTATGCGGTCGTATCACCGCAAACAGGCGCTCGACCGATACAAACGCCAGAAGTAAGCAAGATACTGAGATGGATATGTCACTGATGAAAATAACCACCTGAACCGTAATGTAGTTAATCGGCGCGCTGGTTAAGATAATTCCACAAACGCAGCTCAGGAGATCAGCGATGGCCAACCCAAACATATACACTCTTGTAGACGTTGCCATGCTGTGGAAATACACCGCAATGACGACTATGTTCCCCGGTAATCCCATCACGCATATGACAAAGGTGGCTAGACTCGGAAGAAATACCTCCGTGCCGACGTTCATCATTTTCTCAACACCGCTACCGTTGAAGACATCGGATCGTGAGCAAGCAACGTTACTACACTCCGATGTGTTCATTGAATCCATAATTACGAGCAGCTTCCTATTCGTTGCTCAATGTACAGCGAATGTAGATATCATACACCAGGTACTTCAAGTTAGTTTACTGTTCAGCAATAAAGAAACAGCAAATTCAGCAGAGGATGGTTTTGCATGCCCGCAACTGTACGTACTTTAGTACACAATCACTGAACGATCTGTGTAGTATTCTTTCTACATCAGATGTAAACACGTTGGCAGCAGCTGCAAACGTCTCGTCAATCTTACAGCATACGTTGAATTTCATAATACACAAAGTCTTCAAGGGAAACGTACAATAAATGTTCGTCGTGTGTCACTGTAACATACTGCTTCGCGGCCCACGCCTCATCGTTCGCACCTCGTGATGATATCGACTTTCAAGCCTGTTGACGATCGCCTTTTGTAGAATAGACATCCGTAGACTATATATATTATCATCTGAATCGGTGTAAAGAAAGAGGAAACACACAAAGGAAACACATTGTTCGTCGTACAACCGTAATGTGAGATCGCATTTCTGGCGGTCTTTCTCCGATGTCGCCCTTTCACACTAATCCATTAATAACGGGCTTTACGAAATTATCAGGTTGTTAAAGGTTACTAGGAAGCCTATTAGATAGGTTGGCCTTAGTTCCCATTATGGTGACGCGGTGTTTAGTTACTACGTGCAATGTGTGCACTCCCCATGCCCATTACCTGCGCCCACACGCGTCATCCTACCGATCGATTCCCGTTGCCACACGAGAGGTCAGACCTATTTAACTTTGTAACCTCGTGGAGATTTCCTAATGATCTGTGGCTTGCTCGTTCGCGCGTTCCAGAGACATGCGTAACCTCTTATAGGCAGTTCCACCCCACAGGCGTCCACGTGAGATCTACCTTGATCCTCCTCTTCTACACAATGGATGCAGGCGAGGAGATAACGACGAAGGGAGCCAAGCGTTGACGTACAATCCTCCGTTCGATTCTTATTATTATTAGTATTATATGTTGTTCTAGATGACCCTTAAATTGGTTGATGGCTTAGGACATTAGTACCGCTCTAGTCCCGTCGTTCGTAAGCTGGCGCGTGAAGGAGAATTTCCGGAAAACTAATCTTGAATGGAGTTAAGCGATTTTACGATGCGTCAAATCAGACGTAGCGTCAAAGGTTGACCACCATTAAGTGATTGCCATAATAGCGTGGCATGATATAGTCAAGATCCGTCAAAAATAGAGCGAGTTTTCTGTCAGTCGATGAATCGATCGTGTCCTGAGTGAATGGTTCAGTTGGAAATATTGTTTTTCAAATTTTGGCGGACTGATTTTGATGCGCCAGCAAGTAAATAGTTTTACAAAATAATGCCAATAACACGTACGCAACGGATAAATAACCAATTTAATATCGCTTAGCCAATTCTCTCGCCTTCGTGAGTTTGGCGAGGAGAGAGTGTGTCATCACATCCGATCCACAGTTGTTATCACCAGAGAGCAGCACTGATCGGACTAATTCCTATTTCATCTGACTATATTCTTACGAGTAAACCTTTGTTATAACTCCTACTGGTACCCCAGAGAACCACCACGACTAATGTGGAATTGAAGTTAATGGTCTCAGTGGGGCATCACGCAGATACATTTTTTGCCAATTTTCAATCGCCAACATCCGGGCATGTTACACTTCTTCATTTGAGCCAATCAACGCTGACCTAACAAAACGAATGTTGAACGAATGTATGCCAAGCTCCCGACAAAACACCCCGGATATCATTCCCCGGACAAAATCCCCCGGGAATAATACCCCCGGATGTAATCCCCCGAACGTAATCACCCACCTAAATGACATCTAGCACAACGTCCCGCTTCCTCACATAACTAGGAAGTAAAACGCCGTATAACTAATAGCATTTATTTGTACTGGTCAATACTTATAAGTATAGCTACATATATTTTTGAATCGCTTGCAAATGTACAATTCATAACACAACTTATTTCCACCTTTGTTGATCTTTGTGGCCGCCATGTCGATGACTCACATACATAGCTCTGTTTGGTGTTGTCGAGTTATGCTTACTTTTAAGGTAAACTTGCGCAAAAACGAACGGTCCATGGTAGACGATTAACGTGTCAGTTGTTGTTTTTTGGAAGAAATTACTAAATGGATAGCGGATGACACAAAAGTGTTTAGAAAAGTTAACAATGATGGTGATAAACAACATTGTTCTAGGTACTACTGTAAAAGAAAAGACTTAGGAATAACAATAAGTGCTGATATAAATTTGTCAATGGTATTGCATCTTCAAAAGGTAATCAAATTCTTGGTTTGATTAGGAAAAACATAACATATGAGGAACAAAGCTAATTATACCTCTGTATATCGGAATAGTTAGACCTCATTTAGAATACTGTATACAAGCATGGATACCATATCGTAAGACGGATATAGATACGCTTGAACGAATACAGAGGAGAGCAACTAAAATTATTCCAGAACTGAGAGACCTTAGTTATGAAGAACGCGTGAAAGAATATGGTTAAACAACCCTAGAGACATGGATGTTAAGAGGAGATCAGATTGAAGTTTTTTATGATATTGAATGGGTATGAAAATATTGATAGAAACATGTTTTTCTCACTCAAGAAAGATAGTAGAACTAGAGGACATGAGGTAAAATTAGTGAAGGATCAGTATAGATTTGATATCAGGAAGTACTCTTTCTCACATAGGAAAATAAATTAATGGAACAAATTGTCGACGGAGTGTATAACTGTTAGCAGCGTGAATATGTTTAAAAACAGGGTTGACACATATCTCAGGAGGGTAGGTTACACGTAGATGAACATTGTTGGACTCTCGATAAGCCAATGGCTTCCTTGTCCACTTGCCATCTGGACCCTCTTGTTCAACTTTTTAAATCACGTCGCAGAAAGATAAAAAGCAAAATGTAGCGTTTTACTAAAAGCTGAATCGTAACTATGCACACGGCGCGAACTTGTCAGGCTCATTTTTATAATTGGTTCAATAGGACAATTAATAGCATGCTGTCTCTAACATGTATGTGCTGCATTGACACTTTTGCGTATGTCATATCAGCTGGAGTTTCTGGTTGACATAATCAACGGTCAACAACATGTTTACTAAATCTCACTCGGAGTTAGCGTAAATAATCAAATTTACCCTGGCTAGATTAATAATCACCTGCACTAGATTAAGAAAGATCACAACGGGTTGTGCCTATCGCGTTAAAACAACCTCAGTGTGGCCAATTTATAGTGTCTACTGCGACGGACCTCGGAAATAAGACCACGTATGTGACTAGTGAATAAGTGTTCTTAATTCTGAGTTGTCTGTCCGGGTGGATCAGCAATAATGACGTCATATCATATCTAATTTTATTGTCAACGTGGCTATTGCGTTCTGAGTGTTGTGGCATTCTGAGCAGTTCCACATTGTTAACCGGTGAAGCGCAGGTGAGGTGCTCTTCCGTCTCAATAGTCAATACTGGTTATAGCCATTGCTACGTACTTAAACATATTGGGTTGTTTAAATTATTACGAAATGTTCCGATACAGATGTGACAATTTGCCCACTATTGCTTGCGTTACGCAAGGACCTAATATTTGAACTGCCTCTAACGTCAGTGGGTGTTGCGGTGTTGGCGTGGAACACTTGAAAACACTTCACACCTCAAGACATTTACTCAAGTGACTCGACTGTTGACTAATTGTGTGGTCTCTTCCTCTTCCTCCATTTTACATTTTCCGGAGACAGTCAACTGTGGGTTACTCAGAAAACAGGTGAGCACCTGACAAATTCTTGTTTTGCTATGTGTTATTCATTCTAGCGTACTATGTTGGTTTAATAACGATGATCTGTAATGCTTTTTATGCGTGGATATGGTACATAATAATAATACTACATATACGCTGACAATCTGACGTAGGGCCTACTGATGCTTTAATTAGGCATGGCACTCGGTGTAGCGACACGAGGTAGACCAACTCGTTCGTCATCAGGTTCGCAACTATTCTGGTGAAATCTTTAAGGTGCCTCAATTCGATTTGTTTCGACAGTCTCATTTCAAATTAATTTTGCGTAAAATGACACGTACATAGAATCCACTGCAACACGCTAGCTCATTTGTACAACTTTTGTATATAGTTTCTTTTGTGAAATCATCAGACAAACTATTAAATGATTTAATGTTTGGTTAAACATTAATTCAAAGAAAAAATGGAAACACTAAAAACTCACGAATTTCACCGTTGTTGCAATGTGTTAATTCTGTCATGTGATATGCGAGATTTGTCAGGTGATATGCGGCATTGACCCGCCCAGTGTGTACTATTTTGGATATCCACAATTTTGAGCCTATCTAGATCTAACGACTAAAATACATTATTTCGATGATTTGAAAAAAAATCACGCATGTTTGTATTAAATCGACAGCGGACGTTACTTAAACTATTCACACACTACATATTTGGACACCAAAGAAGTTGTATGCATACATATTAAGTGTTTTAGTGTCTTCGACGCGTCTACGACGATTTGTCGTGACGTGTATGCCCTCCTTGCAACGCGACGCTTGTCTTGAGGGCAGTCTTTATCGCGTCGAAGGATATCAAACAAGATTTAACAAGATTGCCATCCCAAACAACAAGTTCCAGATGGCCAGTTGACAAGGAAGCCATTTGCTTATCGAGAGTCCAAAAATGTTCACAGCTATGTGTAGCCTGCTCTTATCAGATATCTGTCAATTCTATTGTTAAACATATTCACACTACTAGCATTAACACAATCATTTGGCAGTTTGTTCCATTCATTTATCACCCTCTGTGAGAAAGAGTACTTTCTCATGTCCAACCTACACTGTTACTTAACTAATGCTGCTTTGTGTCCTCTGGTTCCACTGCCATCTTTAAGTTTGAAGAATATATTCCTATCAACATCCTCATAACCTTTCACTATTTTAAACACTTCTATTTGGTCTCCTCATAGTCTCCTGGTCTCTAGTGTTGGCAAACCACATTGTAATAAGCGGCTTTCGTAACTAAGGTCTCTCAATTCTGGAATCATTTTAGTTGCTCTTCGTTGTATTCTTTCTAGCTTGTCTAATGTCCTTTTTACGATACGGTCTCCGTGCTTGAATACAATATTCCAAATGTGGTCTAACTATTGTTTGTACAGGGGTACAATTAGCTGTTTCTCCTTAAATGTGACAGTTCTCCTAATTAGCCCTAGAACTTGATTTCCTTTCGAAGCAGCAATCCGACATTGCTCTGAAACTTTCATGTAAGCACTAAATGTTACTCCTAAGTCCTTTTCATGTGTGGTTCTACCTAGAACAGCATCCCCCATTTTATATTCTTTGTCCATGTTTCCATGTCCTATGTGTATGCATTTACACTTCCCAAAATTGAATAACATTTGCCATTTTTTTTTAACATTTAACTAATTTATCTAGATCATCCTGTTAACTTTGTTTATCTTTAACATTAGTAACCTTTCTGAATACTTTTGTGTCATCTGCAAATTCCAGTACTTTGCTAGATATGTCATCTTCCAAATCATTTATATATATTAAAAACAGTATAGGGCCTAATACTGATCCCTGTGGTACCCCACTCAGAACAAATTTCCAGTTTGAAATCTCACCATCTACTATTACTCTCCGACTTCTGTGTGTAAGCCACTCTTCTATCCAGTTGATTACATCATTACCTATAGCATGGGCTTTTAATTTAAGTAACAATCTTTGATGTGGCACTTTATCGAAAGCTTTCTGAAAATCTAAGTAGACAACATCCGCTGGAGACCCGTCATCTACCCACTTTGTGATTTCTTCCAAAAAACATAAGAGATTGGTTGGACATAACCTTGCTTTTAGAAACCCGTGTCGAGATGTATTTATTAATTTATGTTTTACAAGGAATTCCCCCATGTGGTCTCTAATTAATGTTTCGAGTAATTTACATACAACTGATGTTAAACTCACTGGTCTGTAATTTTCTGGCTTGTTCCTCGATCCCTTCTTAAACAGCGGCGTAATGTTTGCTTCTTTCCATTCTGAAGGAACTATTTTTTCTTCTAGTGACAAGTTAAACAATTTTGCAAGTGGTGTACTAATTTGCTTAACAATTTCCTTAAGTAGTTTTGTTGGTATCCCATCAACTCCCGGTGATTTATTATCTTTCATCTTCTTAATTTTCTTTGCTATCGTTTTATTAGTTACAAATAACTGCCCTAAATGTTCTGATTTACTGTCCTCAAATTTAGTAAATGTAACTGGAAGTGAGCTGACGTCTTCTGTGGCAAAAACTGAGGTGAAATACTCATTCAGGACCTCTACCATTTGAAACCCGTCTGAAATTATGTTTCCACTGTTGTTTTCGAGTGGTCCGACCTTATCTCGAACTTTCGGTTTATTCCTTACATAAGCATACAAACTCTTGCTGTAATTTGTTATATTACCTGCCAATTTTTTTTCAAAGGTTCTTTTAGATTTTCTAATTTCATTTGTAGCTAGGTTATGTGCCTCTTTGTAATTTGCAGTCTTAATCCTTTCTGGTGCGCCTATAAACCCTCCACATAGTTTGCTTAAACACTATTCTTCTAATAGCCTCTTCTGACAAGTGTTTCTTTCTAGACCGCTTTCCTTGGTTTTTCAAGGGAACAAATTTATCGATGATCGATACTCTCAATTTCATATTTTAGAATATTCCAACATTCAAGTGCGGTCTTATTCATCAGCATGTTATTCCAATCTAGCTTTATCTATTTTTACTTTCTGCTTTTACATTGATGTCAACATGTATTTGATTGTGGTCACTGTTACCCAATGGTTCATGTATTTTTACATTGTCCACTAATTCGTTTTGTGATGACAAAACTATATCTAATACATTATCCCCCCTGGTTGGTTCTAGCTCATGCTGAATAAGGAAGCTATCCTGAATTAAAATTGTTGATACATTCCCCTTTACTAACTTCCTTTATAGCATTTTGTATTTTTGTGTTATCCTCTTCGCTTATGCTTGGACTTCGGTAAACTAATCCAATAGTTAATTTTGAATTTCCCGAAACTATTTTGCACCAAACAGCTTCATTGTAATCTGCTTCCCTTTCTAATTTTATTTCATAAGCCTGAATATATTCTTTAACATATAAAATAACTCCCCCTCCCCTTCTTCCTATTCTCCTGAACATTACGTATCCTGTCAATCCTAATTCAGCATCTGTGTTGACCCACGTCTATGTTGGCCCACTGTGTTGGCCCACGATTCGGTAATACCAATTATGTGAGGGTCACTATCTTCTACCATAATGTTTAATTTGTTTTTCTTATTTACTATACTCCTAGCATTTAAACACACGCATTTATAACCTGCTTCAGACCTGTTTTTAGGACATTTTGTTATTGGTTTGCCTGTACTAGTGGCCTCTTGTCCTGCTTGAGGCATTTCTAAGTAACCCCCCCGCGCTTCTAGTTTAAACAATGATTACTACCAAAAGTATTTGTTATGTTACCCATGCCACTGTATACTGCTGCTGTTAGTCCAACCGCAAACACTGCTGCCCCTTTCCACTTAGATGAAGTCCATCCCCCATGTACATATCAGCCCTTCCAATAAAACTTCCCCACAAATCCTACTTCCTCTTCCCTACACAGCTTCTGTACTAGCATGTTAATTCACCCTTGCCCGAACCCACGATGTTTTCTACCCTCTCAGTTATCGCCTCTATTTTGGCCCCAGGAAAACAAACCACCACGTCATCTTCCTTGTTTAAGACTCGGTCGGTCCTCCAGACTATTGAGTCCCCCACAAACACCCTCGCTCTCTTTCTCACCCCCTCTATCACTGCCTCAGAATAGCTCTTCCGATGGATCCCTTCCCTCACATTCTGTCCTGCAGCCTTGTCACTTGTCAGCCTATTATCAGTCTCTCTCTCACCCGTCAACATGTCACCTTTCCCTCCTGTATCCTGGCTAACTTGCACTCCCATCGCCTTCCCTCCTGACAACTTCCCTCCCGTCTCCCTTACTCCCATAGCTGTAACTATCGTCTCCTCCCCCCCCCCGTCTCCTTCGATCCATTTGTCTTCCCTCCTGTCTCCTTTTGCCCTGTCTCCCTACGTCCCGTCTCCTTAAGTCCTGTCTCCCAACGACATGTTACCTTACCTCCACTCAGCCTCCTCCCAGGCTGAGGTGAGCTCTCCTTAGCATCTCTGTCGTCGTCTTCCCCCACTTTGTCATCTACTGTCCCCCCACCAGAACCACTGGCACAATCCACCTGCACCCTTCCCACCATTGCCACAAAGAGCAGCCTCAGCTGTTCCAACTCCACTTCAAGTTCCTTCATCTTCGTATATCCCCTACACTCAAAACTAAAACTAACCTCTGCCCAGGACTTCTCACACCCGGACTTGACGAAAACATGTTTGTGTGCTGAAATGCTTCATGCCCAAATGTTGTGTGCAAATTGATGTGTTCCCAAACGTTTTATGCCCAAAGTTGTTATCATGACCAGATTTTGTGAATTCACACTGGGCAATAAACAGAACACGAAATCATGTTTTTGTCATGAGATACTAACAGTGAATAAACTATCACGTTTTGTATGTGGCGAAACTGGCATAGATGCTTCAAAATATAAAAATATCTAAACATAAATTAATATATGAATATAGTTACAATTTTATGATACCATACAAGAGAACAACTTTTATATTAAATATAACAAAATAACTGATGTAATTTGATGTAAATAAAGCAGCTATGATTTGTTTTGACACATAACAAATTTACACAATTCCTCTACATATCCCATGTGACAGTGAACTATTTACAGAGATTCATTGTTGCCAATAAATAAAAAATATGCTTACATCCAACTAACATAACATAAAAGCACGATAAACGTTTCCTAGATAAAATAAAATCACAACCTAAAAGCGCCATAAACAGTGCATTTCCAAGGTAAATAAAACATGGAATGTCAGCCAGCAAACAATGATCTATATCACAGGGAATGTTCAAGAAAATTTCAGACAGACGAACCACTCAAACCTGTTCGGGGTAAATGTTATCGCTTCTTCGCCCCAGGTACTGCGTCCATGGCTGTTTGGCAAGGGGGCGAAACTGGACTTTTTCGATGGGTTTGATGCCACGGACATCTCGCATCGTCTTGGTTACGAACAAGTCCAGCTTCGCGGGGTATCGTCCTCTTGTACTGAGAGCATCGACCAGATTCGTTTTGATGATGCGCATCGAGTACGACATGCCAACAAGGTTGCCATCTTCATCTGTTGTTACGCCTTCTCCATCCATGATGGATATCACGTCCATGTTCCCGTCGCCATCAACGTCGCCAAGAACCCCTGCAATGGAATTCATATCAGCAGTGAACCAACTTGCTGGGCAGCCTACGTCTAAAATCACTTGGCATAAAACGCGAATGAAACAATTAACCTTAACTTTGTCTAGACTTGCTCTGTTCTTTCACTATTGTTAAATGCAATGATGAGCCACAATGGTTTGACCCAAAACTAATTGAAATCATGTAAATATTCCATGTTCAGTAATTCTTCATAAAAAAATGTATTTACCCTAGGCTGCTATAGTAAACCGCTTAGTGATTTACTTAATTCAACACAGGTATTGATATCGTTTTTCTACACTTTAGTATATTTATGCCCATTTGAATAGTGTTTGAAAAACAAATTACATTACTATTTAAACACATTTTACTGACCAATCCATATTTCTTACACATTCCAGCTTTTACATTTTGGAGCTAGGACCCTTTTACCTTTTGGAGGTAGATTTGATATATTTGGTCATGTTGCACCCTGGAATCTTGGAGGCATGAAACTTATTATTACAATACTTATTTTTCTTCTCAAAGAAATCCTAGTAAAAAAGTTTCAAAGTAACGTCATTATTTTGGCCATTACCTGTTGTTCTTTCGTCATTCGTCAAGAAAATACACAAAGATCCTTCAGATCGCGCCTCGATACTTTGTCTTCTGGACACTTCAACTGTTGAAGTGTCCACCAGTCCACCAGTCACATCTACAATATTCACATTAACTCATACTGAAAGGCTCATCCTCGATTCAGTTTTTTTCGCACATATCATCTCAGACACATTTTGCAGAAATTAATTAATCTAGTATTGACTACAACATGCTAGCTCGTTTGTACAAATTGTCTATTTAGTTTCGGTGAAGTCAGACAAAATACTAAATAATTTTGGACTGGATCTGGTCAACATAAAAAAGGGCAATCATGGTACATGTCTATATACTATAAGATAAGGCTATTCACACTTTCAAAAGTTATACTGATCAAACGAGCAAAGTCCATTCTTTCAATGATTTTAACAAAACTATGTACGCTTTCGTTTATCTTATTAATTAATCAACAATTAACCATAAACTATTTACACACAACAAATCTGAACGTCAACAAATATGATTTGCGATGGGCTAAGTGAAATAAGGAAGGCATCTTAATGGAGCAAACATTCTTACCTTCATACTCCCCATATTTCACCATATAATAACAATAATTAACTTCAGTAGCGCCTATATCCTCATGAACCTGAACTCAGAGGCACAACAAACCAGCCATTAAGCATTATCATGAACAGGGACGCACAAAAGTCATTATCAGAACAAGGGACCACCGAAGAGTTATGGTGAAAATGTAATTTGGAATAAATATATTATGGTACATGGTATAATTTCAGATGATTTCAAAGTGATGGGAAATTCATTCTTTTGCTTCTCTATAGGCGTAGCTACAGAGAAGCAAAACCTGTTATAAAGTTTCAAAGCAATATTCTTACAAACATCAAATTCAGTTCTTGTTGCCATGTTAAATCTTATCTTTTTCTATGTGTGCTTCTTCCTTTGCAGAGCAGCTGTCCATTTCTGCTCTGGGGGCGGGCGCTGACACAAGGCACCAAGGAAGGCGTTGACTTCTATCTTGAACTTCTCTCTCTTCCTGATTGCAACTATTTCCTCTGGGAGTTCACTCCAGAGGCAGGAGGCAGTAGGTAAGAATGTTCTCTTATAGCCAGCAGTGTTTGAGGGTGGAATTGCCACAGCAGCTGTGTGGTGAGATGTTGATGCCCTGGTGGCTGTTCGCACTACTGGAGGAGGAGGTAACATGTTATTGAGTAAAGTTGGTGCACCTCCATGGTATATCCGGTGGAACAAGGTGAGTACACCAACTTGTTTCCTTTGTAGTTAGTATTTGAGGCTTGCCATGCAAGTTCTGCATAACAAAGCTGTAGCGCCGAAGTTACTTGAATGTGAAATAACATACAATCATATACGTACTGTAGTGTAACTTCAGGGATGGGAGTTGCAGCAGAACATTGGGCGCGTGGACGTTGGAGCGATCAAGCATGAACACGTATGTGGTGTATGTTGTCATGTTCTCCGAGCAGTCAGGATAGTGCTCGTCATTGTCTGAGTCACTACCATCTTGTTCAACAGTTGCTGGGTCATCCTGGGAACATAAACGATAAAAATCAAAACTAATAATGATGTATTAAATCTGCAATCACACTGTAAATTATAAAATTATATAAGGTGTATATTTCTTTACTTTTTTCATATCCGTCTTCATTTCCAATGTTGCTGCCATCATCTTTTATAGTAAAAGGATCTAGTTTTATGTTAACCCAATTGTCAATTACAAAGCACCATAACAGTTCAATTACAATTTCATTGCTTCAAACATAAATTCCAATTTCGTTTTAAAAAATCACAATTACAATGGCATCAATAAAAAAAATCAAACACAATTACAGGCTTCAACAAATCAAATTACACTGCTTCATTAAGTGTCAACTGCAATAGTTCATGGACTGGGTACAACTACACCGTTTTATAAAAGAATGTACCATTAATGCTAACCTTAGACAGAGTCTTAGATGAATTCATGCATTCTTGCTGCCAATGTTTGGTTATAATTACACTGTTGTTGTAACGAATGTACTCCCATGTATGATTGTGGTACAACTCAGCATTAGAACATAACATAAAAAGCCATTTTGAAAGATGCTATATACTGTAAAGTTACTAATTGCTTTAAGATGTCAAATAAGTTCAAACATTAGATTGTGCCTGAAATGAGAATCCACTTAAAAGTTAAAGCAAGATACTCGCTGGTGCTTTTCCATGGATTCAATAAATTATGTATATGTTTAATTTAAAAATAAACAGTGTAATATTGACGATCTGATTAAATACTTTGTAAATCTGTACAAAAAGTTAAACATTACAATTATTAATATATCATTCACTGTATACTCTAGAAAGCGACATGAACAGTTTGCCTCACCGGTTTACTGGTTGGTACATTCACCCCTTTCACTTGAAACACAAACGTATCCCTGTAGTCCTCAGTTGTCCTGGCAACGAGGTCGGAGGTCATCTCATACTGAGATGCATTCAGCCTCCATAACACTTCACCATTTGTCCCATCAAGAACAAGTGTCTACAAAATAGTAATAATAATAATAACCATTGATTTAAGATATAAAGGTTCATGGAATATACATTAAGTCCATAGTAAATAAAAAAAAACATGGATAAACAACGTATTATACATGTGACTAATAATCCTCTTAGGTAGTCTCAAAACGTTGATGTTCGGCACTACCTGAAATTGGTTTCATCATGCGTTTAGCTGCTGTTTCAATTAGTGTTGCACTGTATATGTTCCAATCATATTCAGTGAAATAACAAAAGAAAAGAACAAATAACAAGAAATAAAGGCTTTTAGAGCCAGATAAAATGAAACTAAGAGTGAATCTTTTCACAAATGCATTCTGCAGTACGGTTTGTTCATAAAGTTACCATACTTGTTACCATGTCAACTAGTTTGTTCATAAAGTTACCATACTTGTTACCATGTCAACTAGTTTGTTCATAAAGTTATCATACTTGTTACCATGCAACTAGAACCTAACTCCTGTTGCATAGATCTAGAACATGCTATGAAAGCATGTACCTTATACAATTTAATTTTACACCTTGCCACAACAAACTCCAACAAGTCTCTTCAACCAGTGATGCAACAACTGTAAGCCCCATTTCCTTTATATAACTGTGTCTGATTAGTGTCTGATATTCTAATACCATGGTTGGCTGGGAAAATCACCCATTCCAGCAGCTGTACATTAAACCCCTCTTTCTTACCTGCGAGTAGAGGTACTTGGGCCATGAACCTTTATTCATGTGTAACATGAAGTCGAGCGTATCATCATCATTGAAGTATGCTGGTGCCAGAGTGCTGTAATATTTCAGTACAAGATTAGGATGTCTGCAGAACAAATCTTGCAAATCTCTCATAAAAACTTACTGCCTGTTTATCAGTGTTGTGTTTTAAATTGACTGCATTTTGAGACGATCACATGACGAATGTTGGTATGAAACTTTAAAGTTCCCTCCTCAGTTCATTTACCCCCATCGTGAATCAGTTCATTTACCCCCATCGTGAATCAGTTCATTTACCCACATCATGAATCAGTTCATTTACCCCCCATCGTGAATCAGTTCATTTACCCCCCATCGTGAATCAGTTCATTTACCCCCATGGTGAATCAGTTCATTTACCCCCATCATGAATCAGGTTCTTTCATGGTTAAATCTAGTATCCACTTCCACATGCTTCCACAAAGTGTGTGAATAGATAAAAAACACGCACAGTCGGCTTAGTAAGAGTGCCAGCCTTTGTTAAAAGAACTGAATTTGATTATAAGATCAGGTAACTTGCAAAAGTGACTGTCAAAGTGTGAATAAGCCATATGTCATAGAACATAGAGGTGAAGCTACTTCTTCTGTTTACATATAGCGTATATATATATATGTCATAGTATATAGAGGTGAAGCTACTTTTTCCTTTCATACATATAGTACTGTATTACATATGTCATAGTATATAGAGGTGAAGCTAATTTATCCTTTCATATATAGTACTGTATTACTGAATTTCAACGGAGCCAATTCTAAAATATTTGTTTTACAGTGATTTCATCAAAACAAAGCTTTGCACAAATGAGCTAGCATGTGGAAGTGGATACTAGAGCTAGCATGTGGAAGTGAATACTAGAGCTAGCATGTGGAAGTGGATACTAGTACTAGCATGTGGAAGTGGATACTAGAGCTAGCATGTGGAAGTGGATACTAGAGCTAGCATGTGGAAGTGGATACTAGAGCTAGCATGTGGAAGTGGATACTAGAGTTAGCATGTGGAAGTGGATACTAGAGCTAGCATGTGGAAGTGGATACTAGAGCTAGCATGTGGAAGTGGATACTAGAGCTAGTATGTGGAAGTGGATACTAGAGCTAGCATGTGGACGTGGATACTAGAGCAGGGTCCGTATACCATGACAGAAACCAAATTCAAGGCTATTGCAAGGCTAAGGAAAAAACACTTCAAGGTCATTTAAGGTTCAAAATTTAATACTGCAAACTGCACTCTGGAAACGGACAACGAAAAACATCAGGCGTGCAGGCATCAGTGAGTCAGCACAACCTGACTTAACAGTCATGAATGCTTTTCCATCAGGGACATTGTACTTGTTTGGGTACTTGGTAATGGTATCGACGTACTTTCGTACATGACCAAGTACCAGCAACGCATGGGATGCCACTCGCGCATTCTCTACCCACCGGTGCACACAGAACTTCATGGGAAACACTGTTGTTCCCGTAATTGCGGTGAAGTCTTCTCACCTGGCCGGTATTTCATGGAAAATCTGGTGCAGTGCCCAGAGAAATAACTTCAGATCCCATCCAGTTGCTCCAAAACCAGCTCTGAATGCATTGTGGACCACATGCAGGCCACAACTGCCGATGTCAATCAGTTTCCGTGAGCGGTCATCGTACACCTCAGCCTTCAGCTTTTGGTAGAAGGACCAATTCACATTTGGCCCATCCATGGACAGCTGGATCATGTTCGATAGGTTCATTGTACCACACTTCTCAACAAACACATCAACCATGTTTGCAGCTGTTGCATGGCCAAGAAAGGCACTGGTGAAGTATCGGGAATGCACTGCGTTTCTACCATCATCAAAGAACCTGATGTGTATGTTCATCTGTTTGTTTTCGGTGAAGCGGTTGAAGCTCTCATCAAAGAAGATGACAAAACTGTCAAGCAACCGCACCTGGTCCTTCAGTTGCTGGCTGAAATATGGAGCTAGTCCATGGCAGATGATGTAGGCACTCTTCTTCTCACCACAGCTGTACAACTTTGCGATGGCGCTCTCTGGGAACATAAGCTGAAACAGTCTGTCTGTTTCGATGCAGCTAACATATGAGTAGTGAGACGACACGACTTTCATTGCCCACAGCACTTCTGCACACCAGTGATCGTCGATTGTCACATAACTAGCGATGGATGCGGTGTTCACCGATGACTGAAGACGCGCAGGTGTTACAGGCATTGATGTGGTTGCACTTCCAAAAGGTGTAGGTTGTACAACACAGTACAAACACTAGACAAATTCCTATCTCCTTGAATATAATATTGTACATAGTATACATGATTATCAATTATATATATATACACATATATTACATATGTATACACCTATAAATAGTATAATTATGACATGTCCAATAAAATATTATTTGTCAACCTCTCCTGTCCGTATTATGTACAAGATCCTAACTGATAATTATGTTTTCTTGTCAATCATGGACGCCAGCCGGCGTTGACGCACATTAGCAAATAGCTAGAACTATTCATGTAAAGTATGTTTGGTGCATTCGCTAGGTGGCACCACATGTTCACTTGCGCCATCGACGTAACGTCCGTCAACAACCGCAATCGCAGCGAAATATCGCCCATTAACGCGGACAGTTACATGCAATTGTCTTTTCTTATTAATTAAGATAACTCCGTAATATCATAAAACTCAAGTCTTATTATTATCGCAAAGTATCATAGATACATACCTGTAGTTTCCTGTGGTCTGGTATTGCCGAATAATGTCGATATTAAGGTTCCCGCGCAGCTCGTATTTTGTAGTTTCATATTATTTCATATTATGTCAGCGCTGTGGCTTCTAACGGCAGATTATCCCATAGCTTTCACATCAAACGAACGTTTGCATATCCGGCAATGTGCCAAAAATACATTTGTCTGATTTCGCGCGAGCCATTTACTATACTCAGGATGTTTGAGCCAGTCGTCTTGAAACATCGACTTCCCCATTTCGAAAAAATATTCGAACTACGCTCTGTGAACAAAAGGCCAATGTCTACCCGTACCAAGCGTAATGTGGTCTGTTAATCTTTACTTCTGGCCTTGTCAAAATTCAAGGCTGCATGCCTGAATTCAAGGATTTCAAGGCCTTGATTTTGAGTTGGTGAAATTCAAGGTTTTCAAGGCCCTGTATGGACCCTGCTGGTGCTAGCATGTGGAAGTGGATACTAGAACTAGCATGTGGAAGTGGATACTAGAACTAGCATGTGGAAGTGGATACTAGAGCTAGCATGTGGAAGTGGACACTAGAACTAGCATGTGGAAGTGGATACTAGAGCTAGCATGTGGAAGTGGATACTAGAACTAGCATGTGGAAGTGGATACTAGAGCTAGCAAGTGGAAGTGGATACTAGAACTAGCATGTGGAAGTGGATACTAGAGCTAGCATGTGGTAGTGGATACTAGAGCTAGCATGTGGAAGTGAATACTAGGACTAGATAGGTTTAATTTGTTGTGAAATTATTCAAAAATGAGACAGGCGTTTTCTTTTATATTTGACAAATAAACGTTTTGTCTTGTCTTGTCACTAGCATGCACGCACTCATCCAGTCACATGCATACATGCATGCATGCACGTGCGCATGCATACACACACAAGCAAGCATGCATGCATGACAACAATTCATACATTTGTTTCCACATATCTACCTGTAAGATTCAAATCCCGGGAACTGTGTTGTCCACATAATGTCCAGAGTTTCGCCATCAAACAGCTGTATTGTGCCATCGTACGCAGACATCATAATGTCATGTATACCATCATTGTTCATGTCAACCAGCGTCGGTGTAACCATTACACCTCTAGTGTCACTCCTGTAATGTTAAAGAATATGTGTCAACATGAACTCTTTTTGGGGGATATACAGCTTTTCCCGTCTCGTTTTTAAAAAAACAAAAACATATTTTTTTATTTTGGTGCAAATGAGGCCGTTCTAGGTATGTGTAATGCATTGTCTCACATTTGATTTTACATATTCTCTTGCATGTGTTCACTGCGAATGAGAATAGCAAAACAAAATAGCGACTGTAAGAACCTGTGAACTGGCTAAAAATCTATGAAAGTTGAGTACTGGAGGATATTCGTCACTTTTCTGCTTTTTCATGAGCAGATTGATAGAATTGACTGAATTATTGACACCAATGTTAAAGTCAGGAAAGCATGTATGTTTGGCAATGTTAGCTAAACATACATGTCTCGTGTGACCAGAAAATTACATAAAAAACACTTTGTACAACTTTGCATGTTTACTTTAAAGCAATCTGTTGAAAACTAAAACCAGTTTTTTTAACACTCATAGCCACATCCAAGTGATATGTAAGAGGCGTGCCTACACAGGAGAACAACAATATATAATAAAGCTAAACATTTTCCCACAATATTCACAGATATCTTATGGATGCCCAAATCTTGAGGTTTACTGGCCCTGGTCAGCTGGTACATTCATTTTATCTAATCATTATTAAATAACCAGGTAATCTAATGGATGATCCAAACTATGTGGCTATGAAAAGCACACCAAAAAAACTGATCCACCAAAACGATTGCAATTCCATGAAAGAAGTACTTCTTACCTGTAAATTACAAAGACGCCATTTTTGAGAGGGCGGACTTTGTCCTTCCAACCTGTGTAGCTGCCCTTGGTGTTGGGAATTGGGGTTGAACTGGGCAGCTCCTTGACGTATCGGTACAGGTCTGGCAGAGAGATACCCAACAAATCACCTGCAACATGTGTTTCTAAGCTAAATATACCAAAGTCTCTTAGAACTAGGAAATGAACCTTTTAACAGTATTGTCCTATATAGCACTGGTATCTCGCCGCCTGATAACCAACCAGTATACACACATAGCCGCCTGATAACCAACCAGTATACACACATAGCCGGCTGATAACCAACCAGAATACACAATTACCAGGTTGATAACCAACCAGTATACACACCTAGCAGGCTGATAACCAACCAGTATACACACCTAGCAGACTGATAACCAACAAGTATACACTCCTAGCCGGTTGATAAACAAGTATACACACCTAGCCTGTTGATAACCAACCAATATACACACCTAGCCTGCTGATAACCAACCAGTATACACACCTAGCAGGCTGATAACCAACCAGTATACACATCCAGCAGGCTGATAATGGTGGTACAGTACTAGTGAGCACTACTAACAATACATAGTTACCTCTGGCAGTTTCACCGCCTTGTCCATACAGCACGTACTGAGAGCCATCCTTGGTGGTATGTAGAGCTGGAGACATGTACGTTTCCTTGTACTGCGACATGTTTAGAAAGCGGCCCAGAGAGTGGCCTGTACGGCCGTTCACAAGGACCAGCCGACCTGCATGTCTCCTGAGATTCTGAAGCAATCACAAGATAAGCTAGTTCACACAAACATCTGGGTCCGGAGAATCACATCAGCAAAGAGGGTGGATGGAAGGAGGACGAATGACCTGAGGGAAGCAATTGGGATGCAGTTCAGGGAAACATAGAAAGCCGGATGGTGTGGGCAGGTGCAGAGGTGGTGAAACAGCAAGGTCGCAGGAATAGGGGTCAGACCACAATTAAGATGGGAAGACTGCATTAGGAGGGATGTAGGAAAGGTGAAGGAGGGTGGCAAGTGGAGGGAGAAAGCTGTCGATAGGGAGCAGTGGAAAATGACAACAACCAAAGTAGTGCAGCTGTACTAAAATTATTTGGCCTCAGTGCCACCTCTCTCCTTTATAGGGGAACTGAGAGGAAGAACAACATCATATTTTATGCAGAAGAAAGAAGACAAAAATCAACGACCAGTACCGATGCCAGCCTTCCCTGGGACCTCAGATATAAAGAGATGGGAAACAATAATGTTATAATATAACAGGTAGTCCCTACCATTGTTAATTAATGACAAACATAATGAATATTTAAAGTATTGATACTATAATTTAAAACCATGTCTAACGTTTGCACGAAAACGGGGATCGCCGCCATGCGACAGCAATATCTCTGGCACGCCATCTTGTGTGAAGTCTGGCATGATAAGAACGTTGTAGAAGTTCCATGTGCGGTGTATTACGCCATCATCGATGCTCCACAGAATAGTACCTGCAGCACATACTGAATATACAACGGCAGCACATTCAATATACCTGTGCACAAGGCCCTGTACAGCACATTCAATATGCCTGCAGAACATTAGCACATGTCATATACATGCAGAACATTAGCACATCTAGAATACCTGCAGAACATTAAGCACATTTGATATACCTGCATAACATTATTTACAGGGCTGGGTCCAATTACACAAAATTATATCAATTACAATTACATTTAGTTTTTAATTTCAATTACAATTAGTCATGATTTTCCAAATCAATTACAATTACACTGTTTCAATTACAATTACATTATGCGGAACCAAATATATTCAGCATTTGTTAATTATGTATTTTTGCACGTTTTGCTGAATTTCAATATTTTGTACACAACTGATAAACAAATATAACAGTTTGCACATTTTGTTGAATTGTGACATTGCATTATACTAAATAAAAAGATAGCCGTTTAAAACATATTTTGATTATATAAGAATACAATGCTGTATCCAGACATAATCCTACAGGACATATTCCTTACAGACAAAATCACACAATATGAAAAGTGAACAAAATCCCACAGGCCGTAATACAATATTTATTTGTAGTTCTTCTCTAAGCATCCTTTCTAGTTTTGCAGACATTTATTCGTGTGCATTTCTTACATTTTTCTTCGGAAAATACTAATAATAGGGTATGATGTGTTTACTTTGAGGTTGTAGCGCCTGCTCTAAGCTAACATTCTTAATTGGTCTGCCCTTTGCTTTGTGTTGGGAATGGGGAGAGAGGCCATATAAACAGTCCTTGCCACCTGACCTGTCTCCAGTCTGCCACAACACAAGGGGTGTAATTGGCTTGCTAACTCTGCAATGTTTCACTGAGCTGATATTTTCTGAAGCAATATCAGGCTACAGGTCTTTCCATGTTGTTTGAATACCAGCTTAGCCTTTGTCTGACAATGTCTGTGCATTGTTTATTGCTTCCTGGCTGTTACCAACTTATTGAAAAGGCTAATTGCTAAGGCTCCCACCACTAGCACCACAGACCAGTACCCACCACTAGCACCATGGACCAGTGGTACCCACCAGACATTGAATACTGTAACTTAAATATAAATATATAAGCAGGTGTTATTACTAGTCTTGATTTTCAACTCATGTGAGACTTAAATTATATTTTTATTGACAATTCGTTCAGGTAGTTTGTGATATGAAACGTACTGTAATTGATTGTAACTGAAATAAATTTTCAGTTATACAAAATATAACAATTACAATTACAGCAAAATTTTGAAACCATAATCAATTACAATTACATAATTGGACCCAGCCCTGATTATATTTGCCTGCAGCACATTCAACATGTCTGCAGCACATTCAATCAAATCAAATTGTAACATTTATAAGGTTCCACTCCATCAGTCGTTGCTCATGGCGATGCCGTACATAATGTTTTAAAAAGTTGCCTTAAGACATATGTTGTTAGTGTCGATGTCACCTGTCATGGCAGCAAGTTACACAGTGTCGGGGCTACCATACCGAATGACTGGTCACCCCAATCTCAAGCAAATTTGGAAGAATTATTGTAAAATGTGAAAAGTCGATGTAATGCTATACAAGTGTAAATATGAGTACTTTGTGAAAAGTGTAGGCCTACACCATTATAAGCTATTATTGTACAAAACTCCCAAAGACTCACCATTTCGAGGGTTAAATGCTACTGCTGTACCCATCCGGCCCGCAGCAATGCAGTCTAGTTTGCCGTCTCCATCGATGTCGATGTTATTACAGTTTAACTCAAATGGACCCATGAAGAGTGAAGTTCGCCACAGTTCCTTCCCATCATAACCACGTAGGGCAATAATCTGCCCAGCACAGGGGTATGGGGCCCCTGCAATGTAGGATAAATAATGCCAAAGTGTAAACTTTACAGGTAAAGTTGAGTGTCCCTCCTCAATTCAAATTGTTTGCTCGCCTCGTTTCAAAATCACCTCGTTTCAAAATCATTTCACAAAAAATCGAAGCTATCTAATATCCGCTATGACATGCTAGTTCATTTGTGAAATGCATGTTATTTCGTTTCGTTAAAATCATTTGATAAATTAGTTGTTTTTGGTTCAGTCAATCCAATATTTTGAAAAAAGGCAAAGTGGCCTCTATATAAAATAATAAATAAATTATATCTGACCAGGCCTAGTCAACATTAGGTAAAAAGGGGCAAAAGTTACTCTGTCATACACAATGAAATAATGCTTTTCACATTTTAACAACTGACACAATCTAATGGTCAAAGTAAATTATTTTGATGATTTTAACAAAAGTATGCACTCTTTAATTAAACTGACTGCACATATTACTTAAACCGGTCATGTGCTGCAGATATGAACATCAACGAAATCGATTCATGTTAAGCTAAATGAATTAAAGATGAAATTTTAACAACTAAAAAAATCATGAAGAACCAGACCATTGCACAAGTTGATATTCTAATATTAAATTAATTATTATTAATTTATTTGTTTAATTTATTCAGGTATGAAATGAAATGTCAACACACACACACACACACACACACACACACACACACACACACACACACACACACACACACACACACACACACACACACACACACACACACACACACACACACACACACACACACACACACACACACACACACACACACACACACACACACACACCCACACACACCCACACACACACACACACATATATACATAACTATGTAAATATATAACAATTCTATGCAAGTAACATATCATTTTGATGGTTCACTTGTTTAAAAATAATATAAAATGATTCATTGAGTGCTTTATTCGGTGCTAGAAGCCATTGACTCAATGTCCCTTACATTTCACCCACATTATTACACACAGGCATGCACGCACGCTTCCACAAATGCACATGCACAAGTACGTTATATATAACTTACATATGTCATAGAACATTAATTATAATACACTTAGGCCTCCTGAAAAGCAATACTTAACAAGGTCCAATAGAACTGAGGAGGAAATACACCTCAGCTAGGGCTAGGTTGCCAAGCAGGCAGCAGACCAACACAAGTGGAGAAGTCTTGTTTCTGACTTATGCACCATACCCGCCAGCAGGCAAGAAGAGGATTAAGTGTAGTTATTGTATGTTATATAGATATGATAATACCTTAAAATGAAGGTCTTTTGAACATTCAAAGTAACTGTATTCATCACTAAACAGATAATAGTTGGCATGCATATATTAGTGTATATCTTACCACTTTCTAAACAAAGATTCTTCATTTTTGCGATTGTGTTCTGCTGCATAACATCGTTGTAATATTTTGCATCGTACAATGCAAAGATGATGGCGCCATAGAAGTTAATTATTATTACTATTATATAATAGTGTGTATCTTACCACTGTCTAAACACAGTTTCTTCATTTTTGCGATCGTATCATGACTCATAATATCTCTGTAATATTTTGTAGCGAACATTGCAAAGATGATGTCATCCCGACCGTCTTCATCGACGTCCACCAGACGGACACATGATTCAGTGCCTGACAAAACATTAATACCGATATGTTAGTGGTTTAGTGCAATAAACATGGCAGGATACATTTCAGAGCTATTTAATTAACAGGCGAAAACAAAATCTGATGATAAAAAATCATCCTGTTCCCGAATTTGATAAGTTGAACATTTATCAAGTTTCTTAATCAACTCATCAAAACACATTAATGGGGAAGTTATATGTGTAATGTGCATTATCATATACTATCATGCCATGTTTAATAAATGAAATGTATTACAATTATCAACCTTTTGTATGCACACATGGTCTTCTAAAATTTTTACTTTTTGTCGAAATAATTAATCTATGTAATAAATAACATGTTTTATAGTCTCACAAAAATATCCTGTACACATCGTGATAAACTTGCCATGAAATATAGGATTTTAGTATGCCAATACAGACCACAATTGTGTCCTTTGAAAAGACACAGACTCACCGTGTTCTTGCAGCAGCACTGTCCACTCAGCCGTCTTGTTAAACTTGCCCTTCACAAAGACAGTCAGAGCGGTCAGCAGAAAACCCAGGCTTATCACCCACCACCACACACACTTGGCAGCCGTCTTGTAGCCGCCTATCCCTTTCACATTGACGACTTTATTTCTTTCAAACAGGACGCTGTCGTTGTCATCAGTGTCTGAATCGTTGCTCGACCTCGACATTAATACCTCATGCTCCGGCTTGTAGCCTGTCATTTTCCCTGTAAACAGCAATCACGCATGTAGGCCTACGTCTGTGGAACATAATTCTATTTCACAAACAAAATATGACTGAAATGATGGTAGAAAATATTTTTTCACCACACCTGCCAACCCTGAGTGGTGCACACCTGTACAACCCGTCACAGAAATCTGTAAGACCTGCAAATGAACCCATATGATTATCTACACTCACAGGTTCGCCAGGCAAGTTCAGGAAGGAGCTCACCATGCAAACTGGAAAATATTTCAGGATTGGATCTCGAGAAACTGTCACTTCAGCACAGCTAAAATATTTTTGAGAGTTGCTCTTCATACATGTTTTGAATTGACGAGGCTGTATCTGGTATCACAAAAAGTGTTCAAGATGAAGAAAACTGTAAGGAATGTGTCCTGCTCCTCTCTTGAGTTACAGTTAACCTGTAAGAGTTGGCAGACGTGGCACATAGTCACAAAGTACCGCGCACAAACTGTGTGATTGACAAAGTGTAATAGCAGACAACTGCACATTATTTGTAAAGTGAATGTGATCTAATTGCGAGAGCATGTACCCTTAGACAGCACCATTATAGAGCATACAAGTATGCATGATAAGTTTGTATAGTGAATATAATCACAAAAAGTTGGATTTACTTAAATATGGTTGTTGCAGCACTATAAACATGCCCAATCACATATTATGAACAAATATTACATTTCCATGCTCATTAACACTATATTATAATTATGTATATCATCAGAGTAAAAAGCAGGAGAAAGACAACTGTCAAAGGAAATGGACTCCTTTATGGGTCAGACCAAAACTTCATGACAGACAGATTGAGTTGTTTCCAATCAAACAATTTAAGTGCCTGGCCTATCAGAATACACAAGTAGCTAGTCTTTTCATCATATTCCTGTTCTCAGGTACTACAACATAAAGTTGTAAACTTACCATGGGCCTACTCCATTTTGTTTAGCAACAAATACAAAATAACCTTGTTTATGGTAATTTTTTAAATAAAAATCCGAGATGACCCAATTTTGTATCTCTTTCAAAATAAATAAATGACCTTTGCAACAAAATTACAATCAGCACTCCAGGATAATTAGGTCCAACATTAATTATGCCTACACACGTGTTAAGAAGTACTGCTAAATGTTGACATTAATTTTTTATGTAAATGGCAAAGACCTTTTAAATTTGCATTTTTAAATGATGAGACAGACTTGCACTGAGTCACAGTGACTGCTACATTCACCCTTCATAATAATTTAACGCCTCCTCCCACACCAAATCTGCAACTGAAAATAGCTAGAACTGTCCTGTTTTTGATTTGTTAATTAAGTTAATCTCCACCCCAGCTACTAGCTGTAACTGCCCAATGTGTCAACTCATTTAAAAACTGGAATTGAAGGGCCTGTCCATTGACAGAGCGATGACTTGGTAGTTTATTTCTTCTGCAAGGCTGTCTAAAATAAGCGTTTGGGGCTAAAATGGTAGCAGGATAACTAGACACCCGACAATTACGCACCATCTATGTTATAAATGTTTTGGAATCAAATTCAATGTATTTGCTTCATATGCAAATACAAATGTTTGATCAGGGTTGAAAAAAATAATGATTTAAAAAAAATTGGATTTTTTTATATTGAAATTGTTTTTTTTTTTTTTTTTCTGGACATTTATATAGATGTTTATATTTATAAACTCTTTCAAATGTGTTCTATTCAAATTGATTTGGGTTCTTGTCTTAACAGAGGGTACATGATTTTTGCTTATATAAAGGCATTAGACAATGTCCACAAGGCCTCACCCCCTGTAGTTGCGTAATCTGTCTTGGAAAGGAAAGCATGCTGTGTCTGTGGCTGTAGCAGTGCTAATTATTGTTTGCTGAGAGGGTGGATTAGCACCTGTCCAGGACTCTGTGTACTCTAAGGGTCTCTAACCAGAATACAAACTGGTACAGTGTTAAACTTAAATTGAGTCAACATACTGAATTGGTAACAGCTAGCACAAGCTCTAAGTGGACTTTAACTCTTCTGACTTGAAAAGATACTTGCTCTGGAAGACAAGTTTGTGTGGCTTCACTGCATTCAGAAAGGAAATAGCTCAAACATACACAATGTCATAAAATATTTGACTATCAGGCTATCTGGCGTCAATACAGCTACACAAATGTTCACACTTTGTGTTTTGTATTAAAACATACAAAACTTTGTTGATCTTGATGCTTGTAAACAATTATTTATGTTAAATAAAGTTGTGATAAATCAGTGACTAAAAAAATCGGAAGTAAAAAAAAATCATAAATCAATTATTATTTTTTTGTAGTGATTTAAATCATGATTTAAATCAAACAACCCTGCCTATGGTCAGGCAGAACCCAAGTAAACGTAAGCAAGAAGCACTGTCTTGTAATAATCCAAGTCCCAGGAGTTATACGCCCCAACACTTGCAAGAGTATTCAACTTGTCATTAAAAGAGGGAGTTGTTCCATTTGAATGGAAAGAAGCAAACATCATACCATTATTTAAAAAGGGTTCGAGAAATAAGTCAGAGAATTACAGACCAGTGAGTTTAACGTCAGTGATTTGTAAATTATTAGAAAGGTTAATTAAAGACCATATGGTGGACTTCCTCGTTAAGCATAAATTATTAAATTCATCTCAACATGGATTCCTTAAAGCGAGGTCATGCTTAACAAATATATTATGTTTTTTGGAAGAAATCACTAAGTGGATAGACGTGGGATCGCCAGTAGATATTATCTACTTAGATTTTCAGAAAGCTTTTGACAAAGTGCCACATCAAAGATTGCTACTTAAATTAAAAGCCCATGGTATCGGGGATAGCATAGCTGACTGGATAGAACAATGGCTGACTGACAGAAGACAACGAGTTGTAGTAGATGGAGAAGTTTCAAATTGGAAATCGGTTTTGAGTGGGGTACCTCAAGGATCAGTATTAGGACCTATATTATTCTTAATTTATATCAATGACTTGGACGAGAGTATAACAAGTAACGTACTGAAATTTGCGGATGACACAAAACTGTTTAGAAAGGTTAATACTGATGGTGATAAACAACATTTACAAAACGATCTAGACAGATTAGTGAAATGGTCTGAGAAATGGCAGATGCTGTTCAATTTTGGGAAATGTAAATGACTACATACAGGACATGGGAACTTGAATGTAAACTATAAAATGGGAGATACTGTTCTGGTTACTACTGTAAAAGAAAAGGACTTAGGAGTTACAATAAGCGCTGATATGAAAGTTTCAGAGCAGTGTGGTATTGCAGCTTCAAAGGGTAATCAAATTCTTGGATTGATTAGAAGAAACATAACATACAAGGGAAAAAAGTTAATTATACCTCTTTATAAAGCAATAGTTAGACCTCATTTAGAATACTGTATACAAGCATGGAGACCATATCGTAAGAAGGATATAGATACGCTTGAACGCATACAAAGGAGAGCAACTAAAATGATTCCAGAACTGAGAGACCTTAGTTATGAAGAACGCCTGAAAGAATGTGGTTTAACAACTCTAGAGACAAGGAGGTTAAGAGGAGATCAGATTGAAGTTTTTAAGATATTGAATGGGTATGAAAATATTGATAGAAATATGTTTTTCTCACTCAAGAAGGATAGCAGAACTAGAGGACATGAGGTAAAATTAGTAAAGGATCAATGTAGATTGGACATCAGGAAGCACTCGTTCTCACAGAGGACAATAAATGAATGGAACAAACTGTCTACAGATTGTGTAACTGCTAGCAGCGTGAATATGTTTAAAAACAAGGTTGACACATATATCAGGAGGGCGGGTTATAAGTAGGTGAACATTGTTGGACTCTCGATAAGCCAATGGCTTCCTTGTCCACTTGCCATCTGGGCCTTTGGCTTGGATGGCAAATCTTGTTAAATCTTGTTAAACATTGTCATTGGCAACAAGCATGGACATGGTCAGTGTCAACTTTGTCAAGTGCAAATACCATTACAAAACTAAGCCGACCATGATTTCGTCCCAGCAGACACCTGTACGCTGAAGATACGCGGAAACCTTACAACTTCCTGATTACACCAACTCCTGCTTCAAATGCCGACAATGACAGATTCATAGCCAGAGCAGAGTAGGCCGGGCCTACGCGTCTGACACGACATGCTTGACTGCCCGACTTGAGTGGGTTCGATCTGGGTCGCTTTTGGCTTGCTGTTTGTTTACTTACTCTTAGTATTATTTCGTTAAGTCTGTCTCTGAGTCTCGGAATTAAGTTGTCACAAACCCGGACACTTTCTCGAAACGTCGGGTACCTAATCAGTAACAACTAACGTAGAAACATGGATTCACGGAAGTCAACTTGATTTGGAGAAGACGGATAAAGACTAGTCTTGTAGTTGTGACAGCGGGGGGAGTATTTTGATCGGATCGTCCCCGGCCCGAACCACAACTTGCACAAACACGGACAACACTCCATAGCGGTCGTACCTACCATGTTCGTCGACCGAGAAGTTTGTTGACTTCTTAGACTTAAAGAAACTCATGTCGGCATTCGCAAATTAAGGAACTACTCAAGATGGCTAGCTTGTTTGACCAGGAAGTTTAATTATGTTTTCCAAGCCAATCAAAAGTTGGGAAAGGTGGTTTTGCCCCGAAAGGAAATTATAGTAGCGGCACCTTCCGACAGGCATTGTTGCACAATTGAAACTGGTTGGTTCTGTGCTCGTATGGCGGCGCCACTGTTGTGATCACGGCAAATTCCAATTGTTTGTGTGGTATTTGACAAGCTGTCTCGCATAATCTTCCAGTTTGCATTAATAGTATGTGAGAATCTTGCCGTCCAAATACATATGTTTTCGAGACTATATGGAACATTATGAAATGCAATAAACGCACGCAGTAAACCGGTATTTCGTGTCTATAATCATTATTATGCGTGTATAACCATGAATGTATAAATATAAACTAATGACGTTTGTAATGAAAACCATAACATCCCGTGCCTCCACCGTGCGTTGATTTCGTATAATAAGTCAACATCGCCCAATAAACCTGCCCATAATCAATTATTTGGAGCACATTTCTTCTGCTTCTTGACTCCATTATGCAGATGACCAATGTCACAGAATACACAATGTCATGTAGTGCGGTTAGTGAGTGTCAGTTGTACGTTTGTATTATTGGTGCGACACGTCCTTGTAAATTAGTTGATTGTTTGCCCAGTGGGAACTACGCCCCTACTGGGGCGTTCGACGACGCCTGGTGTTTCTTCTTCCGGTATATGAGCTTCCATCTCTACAAGGCTCATTAACTTGATGTGCATGCATACGTTGTGTTGGAAGTGAAAAGTAATGCATGTGTGGGAGAAAGAGTAAAGATGATAGTATGCATGTAGAAATACAATTTAAGGAGAAGAAAAGTTGACAATGTGTAAGATGCAATAAATATTAATGTGAATGTGAATCACCTTTGTAAATGACTGGCTTGTCACCCAAACAAAGACAGTCCAGGATCTCACCAAGAGAAACAATCCCCCACTTCTCGGTAAACCTCCCGTGCAATGGAAGTCAAAAGCTCAACAAAAACCGTCTCCATTGATTACTGACTGTAAAGTCTTCTCATAGTTGTACATTATTTGGCAGGTACCCGATGGGGGGCATGCAGAAAAAACTAATATTCGACATGATCGTTGACACGAGTATACATATTCTTTTATATGCAACAAAAATACTGGAAAAGATGTTAAGATCAAAAAATTATTGTCGTTGCCCTCCACTATGTCCCTTGAATCTGGAGTGATACTAGCATCGGTACTGGGCGACTTGAATTTTATTTCCTTCTCCGTCCATCACTGATTCCGTTTTACTGCCGTCCCCACACTCCACCATCCATCGATCTCGTGCTCCACTCCCATCCAAATCCCGCGAAATTGCTCTTCATCATATCGACCCATAACATGTAGGCCCCCTATTATTACATTGTTTACATCATACCACTGTAGTATCTAAACAAAACTATAACAATTCCATCTGAAAGACACAGCTGTGCGGATATGCCCCATACTACATGCATACAAGAAATCAAATCGCAAGTTCAGACATGTGTTGTGTGTGCTAGGTGCTGTTGTACAACACAGTTCTGAAATCACAAACCAGTGGTGTGGTCCATAACGAGAGGGGATATTGGGTTTTATTATACAAAAACACCAGCTTATCTAGAAACTCCCTTGCAACTATAACATATATATATATATATATATATATATATATATATATATATATATATATATATATATATATATATATATATATATATATATATATATATATATATATATATATATGCATAGAGGTTGATCCCTTTTCTAAATATGTGTATATCAACAATTATGGAGGTGCACAATGTTTCAAATTACAAGCAAAACAACATCATCCAATTATTTAACAGACTGTCTGCAGAGATGTGTTCGTATGAGACATGCATGACAGTGGCTACAGCTGTATAGTATACATACCACATTCTTTTCTGCCTCGTCCACAGGCACAGAGCAGTCTCTCAGCCTCCTACATGTGCTGCAGGTTCCACAGTGTAAACTCCACTCCCTCTGGAAGTTCTGCCACCAAGTTTCCTCACAAACCTCAGTTATGGGACAGTCTTAGCCAAACAAACACACTACGTATATACAACGCTGGATGAAGGTAATGGTTTGGTAACGTCGGGAATTACGTTTTATCAACGTTGTGTCAACGTAGTCTATCTACGTTGTGTCAATACGTAAACACAACGCAACGGTATTACGTTCTACGTTCTACTTACGTCGTGTCCACGTACTCCAACTACGTTGTGCCAGTACGTAGCAACGACGTAGCGATATTACGTCGTGTCCACGTACTGTAACTACTTGTGCCAGTACTTAGCAACGACGTCGCGATATTACGTCGTTTCTACGTACTCTGACTACGTCGTGCCAGTACGTAGCAACAACGTCACAGTATTACGTCGTGTCCACGTATTCTAACTACGTTGTTTCAGTACGGAGCAACAACGTGACGATATTACGTCGTGTCCACGTATTTTGTATCATGTTGTGGCAATATACGTAACAACAGCGTAACGATATTACATAATTACAACGTAGAAATGTGAATTACCAGAAACGTAGCCGTTACGTACTGGAATGAACTATAGTCATGTTTTCTTCCTACAACTTTTCTGACATTGTTGTACGTGCCGTTTCCATAACATATGTTTGGCATCTTGTCACTACCCTTAGAATACGTTTATACTACGTAAAACCAAAGTATTTCCTCATGCAACGTCTGTTGCTGGAATAATCCATTATACTTTTAGAGTCCGTCGTAATGATATGTCGTAATGATATATTATTACGAGTATACATATTCTTTTATATGCAACAAAAATACTGGAAAAGATGTTAAGATCAAAAAATTATTGTCGTTGCCCTCCACTATGTCCCTTGAATCTGGAGTGATACTAGCATCGGTACTGGGCGACTTGAATTTTATTTCCTTCTCCGTCCATCACTGATTCCGTTTTACTGCCGTCCCCACACTCCACCATCCATCGATCTCGTGCTCCACTCCCATCCAAATCCCGCGAAATTGCTCTTCATCATATCGACCCATAACATGTAGGCCCCCTATTATTACATTGTTTACATCATACCACTGTAGTATCTAAACAAAACTATAACAATTCCATCTGAAAGACACAGCTGTGCGGATATGCCCCATACTACATGCATACAAGAAATCAAATCGCAAGTTCAGACATGTGTTGTGTGTGCTAGGTGCTGTTGTACAACACAGTTCTGAAATCACAAACCAGTGGTGTGGTCCATAACGAGAGGGGATATTGGGTTTTATTATACAAAAACACCAGCTTATCTAGAAACTCCCTTGCAACTATAACATATATATATATATATATATATATATATATATATATATATATATATATATATATATATATATATATATATATATATATATATATATATATATGCATAGAGGTTGATCCCTTTTCTAAATATGTGTATATCAACAATTATGGAGGTGCACAATGTTTCAAATTACAAGCAAAACAACATCATCCAATTATTTAACAGACTGTCTGCAGAGATGTGTTCGTATGAGACATGCATGACAGTGGCTACAGCTGTATAGTATACATACCACATTCTTTTCTGCCTCGTCCACAGGCACAGAGCAGTCTCTCAGCCTCCTACATGTGCTGCAGGTTCCACAGTGTAAACTCCACTCCCTCTGGAAGTTCTGCCACCAAGTTTCCTCACAAACCTCAGTTATGGGACAGTCTTAGCCAAACAAACACACTACGTATATAACTTTTGTTATTTACGTGTAACCCGTCCTTATTATATACATGCATGTATGCATGTATACATACATACATACATACATACATACATACATAAATACATACATACATACATATATACATACATACATACATACATACATACATACATACATACATACATACATACATACATACATACATATAATGATTTTAAAAGTATTTATATAACGCCAGATCAATCGACATGTATGCTCATGCAACGTCTTTTGCTGGAATAATCCATTATAATTTCAGAGTCCGTCGTAATGATATTATGTGTTACGTAGTTTCCAACCCTAGAAGTTGTCACGATATGACAAATAAAATGCATCATTATTTGCGATCCTCTAAAAACCAATTCCCGCTCAACTTATTAGGGTAATTATCACGTAGCCAGCTACTCAACAATAGGGGTGGTCGTATGAAAGGCGCCCTCCTGGGATAGTCACAGTGCTCATTAATGTACCCTTTTGCATAATGGTCCCATACCAGGCCACTTAAGTTCACCTGGCTGGAAGCAGCCAGCCCCAAATGTTTACTTTATACATATTTGCAGAGGCAATCAAGCCATGATTAACCATCAACTTAATCACCCTTTGACCAAACTAGTGGACATTTTATTGTCTAGGTCTTCCCTCCTAACATTGCCCGCCTGAATGACCAGCCCACTGCCCACTGGCCACTGGCCACTGCCCACTGCCCAGTAGTGCCAGTACCCAGTACCCACCCCAGTTGGTAATTGGTATTTTTCAATTTTGTGAACTAGTGACTACTACTTAGTACCTACAATTTCCCCAGTACTGATTCATTCATACTTGTACTAATTCACACATGTCTCAACCTGATCTGTATCAGGCTAGTGACTGCAGGCCTGCTGGAAATGCCACTGGTTGTCAGTGCCAGTGGGTGACATATAGTAGTAGCTAGTACTAGCTACTAGCTAGACACTACTAAACAACAACTGACATTCGTATTTCAGTAGTGAACATTATACAATGTTCATATATATATATATTATTTAATAAAACAGTAAGTCTGTTTTACAGTTCATTTGTGTTTTTTATGTTATAAGATTATAGTTTTATCTTCTCTAAACTTAGCGGGCTGCGGGCTTGCGGGCCGCGGGCTTACCCGTCTTTGGCCCGCGGGTATGGGCTTGAAACTTGAGGGTCGGGCCGGGCCTGGGCCAATTCATTCATGGTCTGGGTCGGGCCTGGGCCTAAATTCTAGTTTGCGGGCCTGGGCCGGGCCGGGCCGGGCCGGGCCGGGCCGGGCCGGGCCGGGCTTGATAAATTGTTGCGGGCCTGGGCCGGGCTTGGACTCTAACTGCTAATTGCGGGACGGGCTTGGGCTCAAATTATAGGTCCGCGCAAGGCACTAGAAGGTAGTAGAAACGTTGTGGAATGGTAGTAGAAAGGTACTGGAAACGTTGTAGAAAGGTACCAGGAAGGTACCAGATAGGTAGTACATGGTAATTTCACTACGTCGTAGCAACGTTTCTGGTAGTCCACAGATTTACGTAATAAATACGTATGCAAAAATACAAAGTCGCAACCAAATGACTACGTACTTAAACGTAATTTGTTTAGCTGGGAATAAAATGTCAATAAAGAATACGGCATTGCAATCAATTGTATTTAAGCAGCAAACCGTTATTCCATTAATCCGTTAATCCTTTAGGATTCAGCCTACAGTTACATTTCCCATTGGTGGCCATTTCCGCCTATTAAAATCATCTAAAAATCCACCATTTCACTCTCCACAGCTTCCACCAGCAAACCTGGTAATGCCCCTGCGCAAATGCACTTATGTCAGATCGTATGAATTTTTTTAAACGTCCTATATCCAAACTTACTATGCCCTACATTCGTGTATAACACATCAGGAAGTCTCACTGAGGCATGACCCTTTTAACGCACTAAAGCCAGGACCTATCCCGCACCAAATAAGACTCAGCTTGATTTGAGGTCTACTGAAAATTCTCTGTATGCATGTATTAATTTAATGTTTTGTTTTCTTCACAATCACAAAACACGTCACATATTTGTTTAACTTCGTTAGAAGCCCTTCTTTCAAATTATATGTTTAAGTATATGTCTACGGTTCTTGGCTTTGGGATAACGGTTTGCGATAAAAATCGACCCCTGGGTGGCTTGGCCGCCTGCCAGCTGCCAGACACACGGTTGAATGCGACCCAACTTGTCAGGGTAATTATCACCTAGCCAGTGCTACTCCACACTAGGGGTGGTCGTATGAAAGGCGCCGTCCTGGGATAGTCGTGGTGCTCGTTAGGTGTCATGGCAATAAACAAATGACTACCATCGTCCTGGATGTACGTAAGCAGTCGTAGTCCCAACATCTGGGGTGGGGACAGTCATGCAGTAGAGAATAACACTTATCCCTCGACACATGCCGGTAGCATCTTCATACGTAGCACCCTCTGGCCGCTATTTGTTCCCTGCATAGTCATCGTTCCCCGTCGTTCCCGAAAATATATATAGGCCCATGATAACAATCCATATGTTTTAATGTAGGTTTCACGTCCCAGCCCCAGGGTTTGAGCATCCAAATCTAGTTGCACTGAAAATTAATCATCAACAAGCAAAACCGTCCGTCCTTTTTGAGAGAAACTTTTTAACGACAACATTTTTCAGAAATCATCACATGATTGTGTACGCGTTTCGTATTTTAACCTTTTACTGCTATCTCGTCAAAAGCTGATTTATTATACGTCGTCATTATTTTTTGAACTACCATTTATACTTAGGTTACTTACTTAATCCTTTTCGATAGTATATATATAGACCTACTGGCGCTTGTGGTAGAAACAACAAATCTGCACTTCTGTCGTTACGCAGCCGGCTTAATTAGCAGTCTGATTTCCACAAAAGTATCAAACTCGCAGATGGCAATTAAGTGACACAATGAAGCCAACGACCTTTGTTATCTATGTGTATCCCGTCCTTATGATATACATACATGCACATACATACACGCACGCGCACGCACGCACGCACGCACGCACGCACGCACGCACGCACGCACGCACACACACACTACATGATGTGAAACTACAGATGTTTGATATAATTAAACCATTACTACGATACTCAGTTGTGCAATTTTAATCAACATTATTTCTTTGCAAGTCACATTTAATATTCAAAATGTGCCACTTTAATCCTTCATTCACTTGTGCCTTTTTAGGCCGTGCCTTTTTGGATCGTGCTATTTTGTGTCTTTAGGCCTATTATGTCAGCGAACAGAGCGATGTAATCAACGAAATCCAGATCAGAGAGGTGACGACAGGCTGGATGTCTGGGGCTTCGGCGTCTGGTGAGATTTAGTCCTTCTCAACAATCGCAGTTTTTAGAGCGTAGTCCAATACAATGGTGAGACGAGAGAGCTCCTTGGTGAACTGTAATGTTAATATCAAAATGTTTTCTGGAGTGTGTATGACTGCAGAGGTATTTTTATACATTAATTCTATGGTTTTAATAATCTTCTCCGGGATGCCATATGCACGAAGAATCAAGAATATTTTGTTTATGTCTACTGAGTCAATGGCTGTTTTTTGTGGTTTCTTATTTCCTCGATGATATGTCTGAGAGCAAGGAACTGGGATGATGTAGATCGTAGGGATTAATCTAAATCCGTACTAATTTGGGTGGAAGATCTGTTCTAGCTCCGGACGAATTCTGTCAAGGGGGAGTTGATTACTAGCAGACATTTTGTCTTATTCCACGACAGTTTTCAGGAAGGGTCAGATCTTCTTTCTTAGGCTTTGGTACGAAGTCCGATATCCCCCATTCTGGTGGTTTATTCCCTAAGTACGTTTCGTTACAGAACATCAATAGAAATTCCCTTAGCTTTGGAAGTCGCCACACTTCAAAAGGAATGCAGTGAGCATCAAATATCAAAGTTGGTTGAAAAGTGGTTGATAGGACGTATGTTCAACCACTGTTGACACCTTTTCAATATACTATGCCCAATTGTGCCCACAATGGAGCTATGAAGAACGTTTTGCTTTTAAGCTTATGATAGTTTTATGAGCATAATTATAGTAGTCAAATGTATTATGAAAACGCTTAAAAATGTAATGCTGGAATCTGTTTTATGATGGATTTTCCACGTAAGCTCTTTATGGTAGATCTTTAGTGAAACGGTCGAAAAGTGGCTTAGCATTGGCACAATGTGTTTAAGTGCCCAAAACAGGACATATCCTGTTCCTGCAAGTTATCATAAGGCTCGGCTTTTTCCTCTACTTCATATATTTAACGACCACCTTCAACATTCAGTTTTTATTTTGTTGAAGATTGTGTCGGTTTAGGGGAATCAGCAGAAAAGAGAAGAATTATTAGTGTATTCGGGGATTTTAGTGGGGTGAGGATATGCAGAAAGCATATTACTACACATCCCGCGACAACACAGCACGGCACTTCACGGCACATTGTAAATTTAATTTGTGTACCATTAAAATGTGTTTAACATCACTGGAACGGTGATATAATGTTGTCAACGGTATTCGTTTATTTGCCGGAATAATTGCGCATAGCTGAACACACATGCAAGACGAATTGTCACGCCGCATCTCCGACGATTAATGTACCGGTTTCGCCGGCATATCAGTGTAGTAGTTTCAAGTTGTCGGATAGGTCGGATAGGGCTGCCCTCTATGGAAGATCTTCTGATACAAAAGAATCTCCTGTGGACTGGACACCTCATGAGGATGCCATCACAGAGGCTACCAAAGCAGATCCTCTACTCTCAATTGTCTTCTGGTCACAGACAGAGAGGACGCCCTCATCTCCGGTTCAAGGATACCATCAAGAGAAACCTCAAGCTGAGAGACATAAAGACCGACTCATGGACATCACTCTCACAGCAGAGAGCTAAATGGAGAACGGCGGTCAAGAAATGAAAGCAGTCTTTGTCGCATAGCGACTGACAGCATGATGATGATGAGTTTCAAGTTGTGCACCGGAAACCATTAGTGGATCGTCGTGATTTCTGTTTGACCAGTTAGAAAAATATTGTGTAGAAGTGGGGAAAGTTCGTTTTGTGCGTCCTTGTCTTGTCTTCCGAACTTGTAACATTTTTGATATACACATTTTTTTGTCAGAAATAAATGTGAACGGAGGGTGAAATTTGATGCCGAATTAGTAAGTATTAATACATTTCCACCAGTTGCATTTTTGAAGCTTAACATGTATGAAAGTAGGTTTGCGAGAGTGTATAACCAATTCCCAAAATTTACAACGTTGGCCCCACAGTGGGCCAACATTGGCACAACATCGCCAAGTGTGGTTGACCCAACGTTGGCCCAATGTAAATGTCGAATTAATAAATATTGTAGAATGTACGTCTCAAGTCAGTCATTGAACCAACATTGGACTAACGTTGGCACATTGCACTTCGTTGATCTGAAGATTGTGTCGATTGCATAGCATTGGCCCAACGTTGGGCCCACGATGTTCACCCAACGCCAACTGTATGCCAACGGTATCATAATTGGTCCAACGTTGGGCCAACATGGTCTTGCTATCTGGGTGGTTTTCTTACTCCATGTTTTGGTAACCAGGGTACCAATCGAGACATTAGCTCTTTCTCTCCCCTGAAGCACAGACATACGAAACGCACACTTCGGTATATCATCTGAGAGATCTGGCAACTTCCCATACAGCTCGCTGTTTGTGCATGACGTGCTGGATCATGTGAACATATTTGATGGAAACCGCAATCCTGAGCATTCTGATGTAGCACCTGTCTAATGTAGGTGTCATACTCCAGGAATTAAACCAAGGATATGCACTTCACGGGGCAATGCATGACATTATATGATAACGACTATTATTTTGACATAACACAACGTTTACGTTGATTCGTAGCCCATATATACAGTGGGCTGGTCACGTGGAAATAATGGAAGAGGAACGGTTGTGGCGAAAAGAGCGGATGGGATGGAGAACGGGAGCGAGGGATATAGGGCAGTCGACGGGTGGCGGAGACGGCAATGAAACGGGCTCAGTGACAAAGATGAAGGGAAAAAATCGACGACCGGTATCGGCGCCAGCATCATCCCGGACTCAGGGATAAAGAGAAGAGCAACACTATGCATGGAGATCGTATATTATATCGTCTCAGATATGGCAGCTAGTCGTATCCAAGCGTGTTCATTACTTTTGATGTCTCCGCATTTACGACAACGCCATTTCGCGGATTCGAGGCGACATGAACTGATCGACTGCGTTGCGTCAACGCTTGCGGTACATCA